>SKCR01044882.1:0-46014 GCA_019454045.1 Zanthoxylum bungeanum | reverse complement strand
TTTCCCGTAAGAACCTCTTCAGTCGCATCCAGGATCATTGGCAATAGTTATCAATCAGTGAGTGGACTTTTTCTTTCAAGTTGATATATATTTAATTATTTTTGAAATGAGACTTACTTTTAAGCACGTTAGGGCATTAGCCAAGTTTATTTCCAGTTACTTTATGAATAAGATAAATTTGAGAAAATTTGGAGTTCAAAGTATGATTTTGTGATTTTTGGAGGCATGAGGGAAAAATCCACCTCAGATGTGACTTATGAAATTGACAAACATGGGAATTGACGGATATAGACATGTGCACATGTAGAGCAGGACTAGGGGGACGGCTATAAGTAACGCCGTTAGATCCTAGATTTCAGGTCTAGGGGACAGCGATACATAACGACCCTAGGCCCTAGATTCAGGGACATGATGGTGGCATACATTGGGGGACGATGATACGTAACGCCCCAATGACATGGATTTGCACACCCGGCTCTAGTTCAGTGGCTTGGGGGACGATGATACGTAACACCCCAAGTCTACTAGTTAGGCGTATGGGGGGATGGCGATATGTAATGCCCCAAACGTCAGGTTTTCTACAGATTTTCTAGGCATATTGGGGGACGGCGATATGTAATGCCCTCATACATCAAGTTTTCTATAGATTATCGGAGATATGGTTTTCAGAAAGAATAGTTTTATGAAAGAGTTTTATAAAGATTTCAATTTTATAGCATATCTCAGAGTTTTACAGACAGAAAGGATTTCCAGAAAAGTTTAAGAGAAAATAGTTTTCAGAAAAGACATTTTCAGACACAACAGTTTTATAAAAGAGTTTTCAAAAAAGATCATTTTCCCTTGGGATGATTTTGGATTTCAGAAAAATGAATGTTTCATAAAGTATTTCAGTTTCCGTTTAAAACTGTCCACTCATTAGGTCGTTCAAACGATCTAACCCCCCCATTCCCAGTATTTTTGCTTTGCATGTTTACTTGGAGGACGAGCTCGAGAAGATGGATATTGATGGGAGTCACTAGGGTGTTTTGGGACCACCAGGTCGAGTTGGAAGTTTAGTAGAGTCGGAGTCAAATAAAGTTGCATGCAGATATTAGTAATGCAGAAGTCATTGTATTATGTTAAAAGTGTCCATTAATAGAGTTGCAAAGTGAAGTATTATTGTGAACACAATTATGAGTATAAAAATACATTTTATGTTATTGAGTTGGGATGTGGTCCCTATGCATGAGTTTATGTTGGAGATGGTATTGGTAGTGATGTTCATAGTCAGATAGTCAGAGGTTCGGGGGAACATGTTAGCCTATTCCATGCCGGTAGCATCTCCGAGAGGGGGATGTTACAATTTTCATATATCATGGTCGACTCTATGGAAGATCAAAGAAAAGAAAATTGGAATATAAAGAAATGTTGGCAGCTCACACTTACATCTTATTGAACTATACTAAGGTTTTACCATTTCTGAAGTGAGTATTTTTATTTTTGAAATTATAATTATTTATTTCCTTCTAAGTCATATTCTTTTAAATCCTATTATGCCTTTTGTTTGTAGCATATACATTGACGAGTTAAAACAACGGGTGCCCGCAATCACTAAAGCTAAGATTGATGTTCAAATTGATAAACATTTTACCGATTAGTTCCAAAGATACATAAGTAATGAATTTTATGTACGTATAGGTTAAATATGTGTTACATTGTATGCTAACAATTTTCTCTTTATTGGATAAGCGTGTGACAACGAACACTCTATCAACAACATCTACATCAGAGATCTAGCAAAAGGCCCTTTGAGAATGGTCAACTGTTTTAATGTGTATTTCGTTAATGAGTACAAATTTCACACTGAAACGCATGGCTCTAGTTAGGCCATGATGAACAATGGAGTTGTTATAAAGAGGTCTAGCTGCAGTGATAATTCATGCGACTTCTATGGTCGATTAAAGAAAATTTTAGTGGTAGAGTACCTTGACTTACCCATTAAGAGAGCCATATTATTCAATTGTGATTGGTATGATTCGATTAATGGGACGAAGGTTCATACACATTATAAGCTGGTGAATGTCAACAAAAGATTCCCATATAGAAAATATGAACTGTTCATTCTCACACTGCAAGCTTCACAAGTGTACTATATTCCTTATCCTGGCGCCAAATGAGACAAAAGCGATTGGTTAGCCATATGCAAGATCAAAGTTAGGTATTGTAGGCATTTCATTTTTGCATGTGAAACCCGATGATGAGTCTCAGTTGGAGGAACTACCTTTTAAGTCACGGAAGTCGCGAGAAATGGATATCGGAAGGGGAAATTCAGGATGAGTATGCTATCAGAGTCGTTTCACATGTTCACTGTTTTCGTTCGTGCTGCGTTCTTAAACGCGTTCGAACGTCAGGCAGATTGCGGACGTTCGTGTCGCGTTCGAATTGGCGTTCGAACGGTATTGGTATTTTTGGTTTTGCTGTTATCCACATGCACCCTAGCCTAGCCCAAGCCCACTTAAAACACACCCAAATTAAATCAAATATTAAGTTAAATATTAATTAGATAATGTAATTAAGTAAAATAATTAATTAAGTCATATACCAAATTAAATAAAACAAATAAAATCTAAATAATCACCTACCAAAATAATAAAAATACTTACACAACATAAAATAAGTATATGCCTAATATGAACTAATCAAATATAATCATTCCTAACTAAATAAGATATTTACTAATTAAAAAATATTTGACTTCCTAATCAACACCAATCTAATCTTGTAACTTCCTAATTTATAATATTTTGTCCCCCCTCAATCTTGTGTATACCATTTTTGAGAAGCCTAAATTAGAAACCAAGATCCTATTCCTTGTGAGACAAGGTGAAGCCCTAGCCATTCTCTATATAAACAACCACCACCCAAAGTCTCTCCTGCTCTCTCTGGTTCACGTTTTTCACAAGCAAAAGAAGCCAAAAATTCTGTCCACTCTCCATGCTCTCAAGTTCACACATACTACAAAGAAATAACACAAAAATCCTCTTCATCTCCTTCCCCTAATCACCGAAAATCATACTTCCATGCAGCAGCCATACACGCCCAAAACAGCAGCAAAACGACTTTAAAATAGTAGCCCGAAGTCAACTTAAAACAGCAGCAAAAATACCCCAAAACAGCCCCCAAATCACCTAAACCAGTAACTAAAAAACTGTACTTTTAATCCTTAAAACAGTAAGGATTGGCATATTGCATTATATACTTAGTTGACTCTTTTATTTACGCATGGACATGTAATAGCTATTTGTTTATGCTTCCGCACATATAAGTATGATATGTCTATGAAATCACATGTTCGCCATTATTTGATTAACTTTTATGTGTGCTTGCGTGGTTAGTGTGTGCTTGTGTTTCCATGAATACAATATGCCAATGAAGTTGTATGTTCGTTGCTACTTTGACGTACTTTCAAGCATGCAATCTTAGATGTGAAATATATGCAAAGTTAGGTGTAAGTTTTATTTTTGTGCATGTGAACTTAGAATCATGATACTCTTAGAAATAAGTGTTACTTAAGCTTGATTAAATTATTACACAAATCCTTTCATTATAAGTGACATAAGTAAGGGACCATTCCGAACCCAACGGTTTGAGGTCTTCCCTTGCGAGGGGTGAGTGCGGCCTTAAATCTCATTTTCCCGGTTCGCACCGGGTGGCGACTCCATTATTCTCCGGTTTAGTCCCCCGTGGCTACTCCGTACTCCCAACCGGGCCGCGAGCCCGGGACATCATGCGTCGCCCAGTTTCTGTGTCCCACAGTCTGGCGACTCCACTGGGGATAGAGAATCGGCCCCGAAATATTATCTTGTAATGTTTGGATTTATGTTCTAATTGACCGTGTCTATAGTGGATAAAATGAGGGTTTAATCAAAGGTATTTTGAGGTTAGGTAATGGTTTGGTGTCTTCCTTCACTCACTACCTTTCTAGAAGGAAAAGCTGTGAAGGCACCTAGATAGCCATCTACTCGTAGCCAATTGTGATGGACTAATTTGGAGGACTCGTTATTTATTCCTGACACCAAGCGATAAGAGCCTAAGAGGCTTGGGTATTTAAGTGAGCCTCGCTCCACCTTCCCTCTGGGGAATCTACAACGGGAAATCCATTTGACAGTCAGTCACACACCATAGCTCATTGGCACGTACCTTAGTGTATAAAAAAAGGTGCGCTCACTTGGTCGCTCGAACCCTTGATTGAGGAGACCTAGTTGTGGGCCATCATTCGCTGATGAGAGCCTTTGTCTACACTCCTGCGAACCCACCCATAGACCGAGATTGTATGGTTAAAGTAACAATTATTTCATTGAGTATAAGCTTGTGGACCATCCTCATTTGGATGCAGTTGGACCATTGTCAGAAATGCGGACTTGCTGGGCCATTTAAACTGGGGCGAGTTCTTACCTTATGACCAGTGGGCCCAAAGCTTCTGAAATGTTGATGGGACATTCTGTAGAAATTATTGTTTTATGTTTGCATTATCTTTCTTTTATGCTTGTGTTTGGGAACATCGCCGTTTGGATCCATTTGGACCATTTGTCATGGGATATGGGCTTGTTGGGCCATTAAACTGGGATAAGAACGTATTTTATGACGATTGGGCCAAAGGCTTCTAAGTGCTGATGGGCCACTTTGTGCTTGTGTTCGGAACATTACCATTTAGATTTAGTTGGGCTCTTTGCCATGAGATGTGAACTCATTGGGCCATTTAAACTGGGACGGATTCACTCCTATGACAGTTAGCCCAAAAGCTTCTAAAATGATAATGGGCCGATTTGTTTGAAAATTTTAATTGATTTAGTATGTTTTATATGTTACATGCATCTCATACATACATACATCATGTTAACACCCCCTATGTTTATAAAAGACATAAAAGATTCACGTTGGGTTAGGGAAGAGGAAGACTCACCAAAAGATTGGTAACATATATGAGTACATCCGATAATGAGGTATCCCGGATAGATCAGTTGAAGAATGGTTTCGCCAAGATTACTGAACAATTGCAAGCCTTGACTACTGCCATGACAAATATGACCGTGCCCCGTGCTGGGGGAACATTACCATTTAGATTACCATTTAGATTTAGTTGGGCTCTTTGCCATGAGATGTGAACTCATTGGGCCATTTAAACTGGGACGGATTCACTCCTATGACAGTTAGCCCAAAAGCTTCTAAAATGATAATGGGCCGATTTGTTTGAAAATTTTAATTGATTTAGTATGTTTTATATGTTACATGCATCTCATACATACATACATCATGTTAACACCCCCTATGTTTATAAAAGACATAAAAGATTCACGTTGGGTTAGGGAAGAGGGAAGACTCACCAAAAGATTGGTAACATATATGAGTACATCCGATAATGAGGTATCCCGGATAGATCAGTTGAAGAATGGTTTCGCCAAGATTACTGAACAATTGCAAGCCTTGACTACTGCCATGACAAATATGACCGTGCCCCGTGCTGGGGGAAACTCTGAGAATGTAAGACGTGAGGAGCCTCCGAATGGGTTGGGGGATGACATACCCACTTTTGATGATGACATGGCAGAGTATGCAACGAGCAGAGTGATTGGGTCTCAGGCAGAATTTCAGAAGCTTCGGGATCAGGTTGAGTCAATTACTCGTAAGATGACGGGTAAGGACGAAGAATTACTAGACTATGAGGCGATGGATTTTGAGGAACAGTTGCCTGCTCAGTTCAAGATGCCGGATATGGCCAAGTTCAATGGGAATGGGGATTCGAGGGTCCACCTCCGACAATATGTGTCAGTTATGAGTTCAGTGGGCCTAACACAACGCCAAGCTCAGAAGATGTTTGAGATGTCACTTGAGGGGGCACCCGTAGTGTGGTACCATAGCTTTGAAAGAAAGGTTAAGGAGGATTGGAGGGAATTGGCAGATGCATTCCTGAAACAGTATGTTACAGACTTAGAGATTGATTTGTCACTTCGTGATTTGGAGAACACTAAGCAGAAGCCAGAAGAAAGCTTCAAGGGGTATGTAGACCGCTGGAGAAGCCAGCTTCTGAAAATGCAGACTCGGCCCTCTGAGAAGGACCAGATTAAAATGATCATCAAGGGCACTAAGCCCTCGATCTATGGCAAGTTGAGGAGGATGACTTCAATGATTGCGGATTTCCGACAGTTGAAGGAGACAATTATGGATATTGAAGAAGAGAAGGCCGAGATCAAGAAGTTTTATGGCCAGAATAGAAGGAATTTTGGGGGACATCCTGAAGCCAAGTCTTCCAGTACTGAGGTCACTGCCATCAGGAACAGACGTTTCTCCAACTTGGGTAGACCTCTATCAAAGGTGTTTGAGAAATTGAAGATGCAAGGACTCCTGAAACCCTTGGAACCTAAACCACTCCCCAGCCCTGTGCCGCACTACCTTGACTTGAACTTATTCTGCTATTTTCACCAGCAAAAGGGTCACGAAACTGACAACTGCCCCCGCCTTAGGCATGAGATCCAAGACCTGATTGACACCCACAAAATACCTGACCCAAAAATAGAGCAACCCAGCACACACATGAATCCTCTACCAAATTACCACTCCGTCCCACCATCATGATCAACTTTGGCTTGCCTGAAACCTTTGTCCTCCAAACCCTCAACCACCAAGCTTCTCACATGGGGATAAGAGATAATAACAACGAAGAACCAGAGGCTGAGGAAGAAGGCACTGCTGTTTCTCCAATTTTATCTTGCATTTTTAATAAAGACATTGATTTTGTTTGCTTGTTCGAATCTTTTCTCAACAATAATAAAGAAGTTCATTTTGCTTACTTGCCTGAATCTCCACTTCTCAACTTGCAACATGAGTGCATGTGACAAAAGCATTCAATCTTGGTACTATGATACTCAGAACGTAGGGAATCCTCAAAAGAAGCAAGCAGAAAAGATAAATTGGCCATTCAGAAATTGGGAAATGAAGACAGTGAGACTGTTAGACTTGGAAAGGAAATGAGTTCACAGAACCAATTAGTGTAGACAGATTGAAGCAGTACTTTGCCTAAGGAAGAGAAGACCGAGCTGTCACTAAGGGAATTGACCGAAGACCTAACCCAACGGGATAGGAAACTCATGCATACATGCATACACGTAACACATTTTGCATCCTTTTTGTGTTTGTTTTGTTTTATATTAACATGTTTCGAAGAAAGAAAGAGAGAAAGCAACAAAGGCAAGCTAGTCAGAAACAGCAACAGTACAATTTCATGAACGAATCCAGGGAATGAATCTCTCAGAATTTGGAGCGAATCCAGGGAATGAATCTCTCAGAATTTGGAATGAATCCAGGGAATGAATCTCTCAGAGTTTGGAAGGAATCCGGGGAATGAATCTCTCAGAATTTGGAACGAATCCAGAGAATGAATCTCTCAAGAATTTGGAATGAATCCAAGGAATGAATCTCTTAGAATTTGGAATGAATCCAAGGAATGAATCTCTTAGAATTTGGAATGAATCCAGGGAATGAATCTATCAGAATTTGGAATGAATCCAAGGAATGAATCTCTCAGAATTTGGAACGAATCTCTCATAATTTTGGAACAAATCCAAGGAATGAATCTCTCAGAATTTTGGAATGAATCCAGGAATGAATTCGGGAATGGATCCCAGGGTCGAGGCCCATATCAGTAGAGTTTTGGAATGAATCCCAGGGCCGAGGCCCACATTGTCAGAATTTTGGAATGAATCCAGGAATGAATCCTAGGGTCGGGGCCCACACCATCAGAGTTTAGGAATGAATCCAAGAAGGAATCTAGGAATGAATCCTAAGGCCGAGGCCCCACATCATCAGTTATTTTTTGGAATGAATCCTAGCCCGCACCGTCAGAATTTTGGAATGAATCCAGGAATGAATCTTAGGGCGAGGCCCATGCCAGCCTGGGGGCGAGGCCCCACATCATTTCAGCTTGGGTGGGCGAAGCCCATATCAGCTTGAGGGCGAGGCCCACATCGTCAGCAGTTTTGGGGACGCGTCCCAGGCTCGAGGTCCACTGCAGTATTAGCCCAGCTCGAGGCAGCTAGCTAGCCATGTAAGTAAAAAATGCATTGCATAGACTTTGATATGATTGTCACTGTCACACACTGCACAAGTCCCATCAAAGTGGGGGCGACTGTAGGCATTGCATTTTTGCATGTGAAACCCGATGATGAGTCTCAGTTGGAGGCACTACCTTTTAAGTCACGGAAGTCGCGAGAAACGGATATCGGAAGGGGAAATTCAGGATGAGTATGCTATCAGAGTCGTTTCACATGTTCACTGTTTTCGTTCGTGCTGCGTTCTTAAACGCGTTCGAACGTCAGGCAGATTGCGGGCATTCGTGTCGCGTTCAAATTGGCGTTCGAACGGTATCGGTATTTCTGGTTTTGCTGTTAGCCACATGCACCCTAGCCTAGCCCAAGCCCACTTAAAACACACCCAAATTAAATCAAATATTAAGTTAAATATTAATTAGATAATGTAATTAAATAAAATAATTAATTAAGTCATATACCAAATTAAATAAAACAAATAAAATCTAAATAATCACCTACCAAAATAATAAAAATACTTACACAACATAAATTAAGTATATGCCTAATATGAACTAATCAAATATAATCATTCCTAACTAAATAAGATATTTACTAATTAAAAAATATTTGACTTCCTAATCAACACCAATCTAATCTTGTAACTTCCTAATTTATAATATTTTGTCCCCCCTCAATCTTGTGTATACCATTCTTGAGAAGCCTAAATTAGAAACCAAGATCATATTCCTTGTGAGACAAGGTGAAGCCCTAGCCATTCTCTATATAAACAACCACCACCCAAAGTCTCTCCTGCTCTCTCTGGTTCACGTTTTTCACAAGCAAAAGAAGCCAAAAATTCTGTCCACTCTCCATGCTCTCAAGTTCACACATACTACAAAGAAATAACACAAAAATCCTCTTCATCTCCTTCCCCTAATCACCGAAAATCATACTTCCATACAGCAGCCATACACGCCTAAAACAGCAGCAAAACGACCTTAACACAGTAGCCCGAAATCACCTTAAAACAGCAGCAAAAATACCCCAAAATAGCCCATAAATCACCTAAACCAGTAACTAAAAAACTATACTTTTAATCCTTAAAACAGTAACTAAAAAACTGCACTTAAAGCCTTCAAAAAAACACCCAAAACAGTCCATTAAAACACCAAAACAGTGACCTGAACAGCAAGCAGAAATACAGAGGAAACAATAGCAAAGTGGAGGCCAAACAGAAAGTAAAATAGCAAAACAGTGAGCCAAGACGCTAAACCAGTGAACCGGAGAAGTAGCTGTGTGATAGCCCTTCCGACGGCCGTGAAACGCGAGTTCGAAAGTCGACATAAAAGGTTAGACCTGAGGGTATTTTCCACATTCATTTTCTGTTTTATTTGTATTATTTATTGAATATTGCTTGCATGATTGTTATGTTGAAATGCATGTTGTGGCCCTTGAGTAGATAAATATGCATGGATTATGAGATATGGTATGTTGTGGCTTTGGAATAAAACGAAAGATGTGTCAACTCTCGCGGTCTATCGGATGGAAACCCGGACATAAATTTCATAGCCGATTCCGAATGGACGGTAGTATGATCTGTACTCGGGATACAACTCCATGTACCGCTTGAGTAAATGACACTTTCTTTTGTCTTATATTGCTTTGATTTATTTATTTTTTGTCATTTGAATTCTGCATGTTACTTTTGTATGCGTGATTCAATCGAGCGCATGGGCTTAGTAAGTGCGATGAAAGGTCCCCTACTTGGAGGGGTTAAAATCCTTTAGCACGATGCTTTGCCGCGCCGATTGATGTGTGTTCGGTTGAATGCAAGATACGTTCAATCGGGCATACTAAGTTTGATATTATTGTTTTTTAATTCTTTGTATGTATGATTCAATTGAGTGCATGGGCGTAGTAAGTGCGATGAAAGGTCCCCTATTTGGAGGGGTTAAAATCCTTTACCACGATGTTTTGCCGCACCGATTGGTGTATACTCGATTGGATGCGAGATGAGTTCAATCAGATACATGAGGTCCCACATTGTGGATTTGTTTGTCTATGAATGTGTTGCATGCATCAGGTCTGGTTCCGTTCGAACGCGTTCTCGAACGCCACACGAACGTGAACCTTCTGTTTACCGTTCGAACGCGTTCTCAAACGCTACGCGAACGTGCACGCATTTTCTTAGTTTCATCATGCATCAGGTTTGGTTCCGTTCGAACGCGTTCTCGAACGCTATACGAACGTGAACCTTCTGTTTACCGTTCGAACGCGTTCTCAAACGCTACGTGAACGCGCACGCATTTTTTAGTGTTTCATGCATCAGGTCTGGCTCCGTTCGAACGCGTTCTCGAACGCTATACGAACGCGAACCTTCTATTTACCGTTCGAACGCGTTCTCGAACGCTACGTGAACACGCACCCACTGAACTGAGTCCTTTTCATCAGATTTCATACATAATTGTTCCCAGTAGCTATCCCTTCGTATAATGAATCTGATTGCTTCTCTGTATTACGCAAGATTGTGTAGGTATCATTCATCTGTATTCCCCACATGTATGAGTACAATGTGTTTAACGTATTACAGTTCATATATCCATGTCGTGATAGCATTTGAGTATTATTTCTTATGGTATATAGGATGGAAACCCAGACATAAATTCCGTAGCCGATTCCGAATGGATGGTAGTGCGGTCTGTACTTGAGATACAATTCCACGTACCACTTGGAAAAGTGCTCACATGTGTGCTTGTGTCCATATTAGTTATCTTCTTTTGCACCACGTCATAGCTTGCTCACTTTAATGCCTAATTGCATCCTTAAGTGTCTTTTTGCATTATATACTTAGTTGACTCTTTTATTTACGCATGGACATGTAATAGCTATTTGTTTATGCTTCCGCACATATAAGTATGATATGTCTATGAAATCACATGTTCGCCATTATTTGATTCACTTTTATGTGTGCTTGTGTGGTTAGTTTGTGCTTGTGTTTCCTTGAATACAATATGTGAATGAAGTTGTATGTTCGTTGCTACTTTGACGTACTTTCAAGCATGCAATCTTAGATGTGAAATATATGCAAAGTTAGGTGTAAGTTTTATTTTTGTGCATGTGAACTTAGAAGCATGATACTCTTGGAAATAAGTGTTACTTAAGCTTGATTAAATTATTACACAAATCCTTTCATTACAAGTGACATAAGTAAGGGACCATTCCGAACCCATCGGTTTGAGGTCTTCCCTTGCGAGGGGTAAGTGCGGCCTTAAATCTCATTTTCCCGGTTCGCATCGGGTGGCGACTCCATTATTCCCCGGTTTAGTCCCCCGTGGCTACTTCGTACTCCCAACCGGGCCGCGAGCCCGGGACAGCATGCGTCGCCCAGTTTCTGTGTCCCACAGGTATACTGTAGATGTTCAAAAATCTTCAAACAAAACTCATGTCCCAAAAACAGCATTCCAAGAAGATATGGTGGAGTATGTGCATGAAAATGAACCAACTATATGGGTTGATGATGAAATTTTTGATTTCAATGCATCAACTAGGGAATTGATTGACATAGAATTGAGGGATGCTGAATAAGAATCGGATGAACCAATTCTTCAATCAATCTCATAAGGAACAGAAGAACATGAAACAATGATTTTATTGATGATGATGATATGGACTAGCGTTCAATATTTAGTGTTTATGTTCGACCCTATCTAGACTTTTTGTTAAATAATTAACTATATATACCATTTTAAAAAAAATGTATGTCATTAATGATGGTGATAGTAATAATTATTATAAAAATAGTACAATTAAGTTTTTTTTAAAAAAAATAATATATATACCACATATTTTGGTAGGAAAAACAAAATATTATTGACTAATTAGATTCGTTCAGTAAAATTTACTTTACCGCCATAAAAGCCCGCTATGAATTTTCATTTACCGATCAATTTTTTCTTCGATCAATAAAATTTTGACATTTACCGATCGATTTTATATTCAGTCAGTATAAATCCACATTTATCAACCGATTATTTTGGTCAGTAAAAATTCAATATAAAAACTCATTTTTCTTCCACGATTCAGTCTCTCTCTTTCTCTTGGGTCTCTCTCTCCCCCCTTCCCTACAAAGTCAACGAAATTGGACCGTCGGAGCTCGCACGAAGCCCTTAGCTATCGCCAAAATCATCACCTTTATCGGAATTTATGTAGGTTCATTTATTAATTTTCTTGAATGTGATATATGCCAATATATATATATTTGTTAATTTTTTGTGTTTGAAATAATTATTTTTCAATTTTTTATTTTTCCCACTGCCTCATTTGAGGCACTGAGACTAGGCCCGGCCATTGTTTTGGTTCAGAACCCTAACCGAATCGAAACTGAATCGGTTGGAATCGGACGATTCCGGTTCCAACTTGTTCCGGAATCGGAATCGAAATCAGATTTGTTCGATTCAGTTAAGGTTCTCCCCTAACCGAACTGAACAAAATCGGACAGTTCCAACGGTTCGAATTGGAACCGTTGGAACCGTTCGTTCCACTGGTTCTATGGTTCCAAGCAGAACCGAATGGTTCCGGTTGGAACCATTATACCCCAACATGCCAACCCAAGAGAGCGGTCAAAGTATCAGTACACAGAGAAGAAAAGTTAAGGCTCGATCCTCCGATATTTTCAAAATTCATTTTTATTTACTGGCGGTTATGGCAATATGAACAAGCACTTGGATATACATTATACCGTTGAAATTAGACTTGATACAACGCAAATTCAAATTGGCAGGTATGCATCATCTAGTAGAGGTACGAGTTCTTTAAATTTATTTAAATATTATGATGTTAAAAATAGAGAAGAATTTGCTAAATTTACTTATATGCCACATCTTTCTTTAAGTTTTGGTGAAAATTACATTTACTAATTATGTTCAAAATGCTTTAAATTCTAATGCCTGTAAAATGACTAGAAATACAATAAAACGTCAAATTTTTAAATTATACAAAGATGGTAAAATTATTTAAAATGAAATATATAAAGATATTAAAGGTTGTATTTCTATTTGTTTTGATATTTGGAGTGACCATTGACAAACACACTCATACATGGGTGTTACTTGTCATTAGTTTGATGCATCATGGAACATGCAAAAACAACTTATTGCATTTAGAGTTTTTGATGATCAACATACTGCACAAAATATTTATAGAATGATTAAAGTAATTTTAGATGAATATGGTTTATTAGGTAAAATTTTAACAATTAGTTTTAACAATGTATCTGCAAATACTGCATCAATTAGAGATTTAAAAGATATATGCCAACCAAATTTGGGGGGTCGATTTTTTCATGTTTGTTGCACATGACATGTCCTTAATTTATGTGTTCAAGATGATCTTACTTCTTTAGCACCTTACATTGATCCTATTAAGATTGCATTTAATTGTATTCGATCATATTCTCAAGTTAGGAGAGAATTGGCCAAGTTTTGTAAATTAAATGGTGTTAAATCGGTAAAATTTTCACGAGATGTTCCAACACGTTGGAATTCAACTTATTTTCTTTTATGTCAAGCTTTCCAATACAAAGATGTATTATGTAATTTTTTTCCCAACATGTTCAACATATCACACTTTTGCCTAGTCAATAAGATATTTGGGAAAAAAGTTTTAGAACTTTTAAAAGTTTCTAATGATGCTACAACTTTATGTTTTTGGGATGCTTTGAGCTCTCAAATGAGCTCTCAATTTATAGCCTAACATAATGCTCAAATGTCAATAAATGAATAGTGTTCCACTTAAAGTAGTTTGTACTTTTGCTTCATTTGTCAAAAGTTGTTGCACCATTTTCCATCTCCGCCTAAAGTTTCCTTGGATGGTTCTTAGAGATGGAGTGCAGCTGGCTGATCTTCGCTGCTTCTTGTCCAACGATCAACATGTCGTCTACATATAGTATAAGAGCAACAAAATTTCCATCTGGAAACCTTTGAATGTATACACACTAGTATGTTGCAGTTCTTTTGTAGCCTTGACCCACCATGAACGAGTCAAACTTCTTGTACCACTGCTTTGGTGCTTGCTTGAGCCCATACAAGCTCTTCTTCACCTTGCAAATAAGGTTTTCTTTTCCTGAAACCTTCTAGCTGCTCCATGTAGATTTCTTCATTTAGATCACCATGAAGAAATGATATATTAACATCCATCTGTTCAAGCTCTAAGTTCAAACTGGCTACCAATCTTAGGATAACTCGGATTGAAGCCATTTTTACAACTACTGAAAAGATTTCATCAAAGTCGATTCCATTTTTCTGTAGGAATCCTTTGACTACTAACTGGTCTTTGGGTTTCATCACATTTTCGTTGCCATCTTTCTTTAGCTTGAATACCCATTTATTCTACAGTACCTTCATGCCATACACGAGATTGACTATGTCTTGGCCTGGAACATGTCTTCCAATATTATCCATATTTCGTAAGCATTTGTATCTTGTGTTACGTGATGGAAGTTATTATGTCTGATCCATTGCCTAATCTGACCCATAGTTCTGTTATTGAGTTTATTCCAGTCATACTCTTTAACAGATTCCGGTCTCACTCCCTTTACCTTGATAATATCGAATAGATCTTTACAGTGTAAATAATCTATCATCCAGGACCTCCAGAGGGAGTAATTGGTTGCTGTCAGCTTGATCATTGTCCTAGAAGAGGAATCTTCCATTTCCATTTTAAGTTTTAAAGTTTAAAATGAAAATAGGATAAAATCTGGGCTTATTTTCACAAATCGGAGGCCTTTGCTACGTCCGGAACGGTCGAAAATGGTGGATTAGAAACTTCGTTAGTCCAAATCCGACTTAGGGGTCGATTTATAAATTTTTAAAACTTGTGGGGCTAAAATATAAATTTCAAAGACTTCAGGGGGTTCAATGAATTTTACCATGGATGCTGACTTGTCTGAAATGTGTCTGATGATGTGGCAAAGACGGGCTAAATTCTGACGTGGCAGATGATGTGGCACTGACGTGGCAGATGGTTGTGTGCTGATGTAGCGTTGACCTGGCAGATGACTATGCGCTGACGTGTCGATGATGTGGCACTGACGTGGTCATCTTCAACCTTTAGCAGGCACATCTTGCGCGTGGGCGCAAGGGCAGCAACTTCATCGACACGTGCAGGATCGTGACGCTTCCCTAGACCTCTGTTTGATGGGCGGAAAATGCCATCGTTCTCGTCTCAAAGTAAACAAGCTGATGGTATGCTCAAAATTAATTTTTGACAACTTTCTCGAAACCCAAATTTTCCGAACAGAGTTCGGTTCTTCGATTTTACGACACCAATGTATAACTAAAACTACTAATACCGCTTGTTATGATTCTCTGATCATTGAAGAGTGTTTATGAGGAAAAACTGAATCTATTACTATAAGAATAGAATTACAAGTGTTTAAACTATTTACAAAAACCTCACTCTCTTTACACTCTCAAAGCTTTCTTCACTTGAAGCTTTATATTTTTGGGATGCTTTGAGCTCTCAAATGATCTCGCAATTTATAGCCAAACATAATGCTCAAATGTTAATAAATGAATAGTATTCCACCTAGAGTAGTTTGTAATTTTGCATCATTTGTCAAAAGTTGTTGCACCATTTTCCATCTCCACCTAAAGTTGCCTTGGATGGTTCTTGGAGATGGAGTGCAGCTGGACATTACACATTGGAACATTATTTTTAGGGACCACTCATTTCACAAAGTATTTTATTTGATTTTCCTGAGAAATATTTATATGAGACAATGGTGAAATGATACACATGTCTAATGGAGTAGGTGGGTCTTGATGTGGGATTCATAATTTTTTAAATTTATAATAAAAAATAATATAATTATTATGGGTCCCATGTCAGATACATATTGGACAAACGCACGTCTCATACATTTTTTTTCCATAGAGTGCAGATCTCCAAATACTGAAATCCTACAGATCTACAGAACATAAATTTTTTATCAAATAGTTATTTTAAATTCAAAAATGTTAATTTTCATGTCACCTCCTATTGATGGTGGTTTTTCACCCCCAAGTAGTCAGAATTCTTAGGAAGGGTAGAATGGGGATTGCAATTAACAGCTAAGAGTCCAAGGTCATTATAAAGATAAGAGGTCAGCAGAGGGCCCGCGCCCGAGGTACAGGTTGGGACACCGAGGTGGTCATGTCTGAGGTGGTCGGGTCCGGATTCTTAGGGCAGCCTCAGTATCAAGCTCTCAAGACAGCCTCGGCATCGGACTCAGCATATAGAGTCTCGTGTCAGCCTCTGAAATCATGACTGACTCAGCAGCTCAGACCTGGTCGAGGAAATGAGAGGAAGTCAGACTAAGCACCGTGAGTCCCGGTACATCGATCCGACCTTCTGGCAAACGCAATGAAATATGTAACCCATTCCGAAAGACTGACCCGATTAAGTCATATGATTCTTTCAACCTGACCTGGTTAAGATGAAAGTAAGAGACTCCAGCCTAATCACTTCGGCATACCAAGGTTGTTACCTAGGTCGGGGCTACTGAATCCTATGCACATGTATGGATGACGTAAGCACTACATGAAACCTAGAGCCGCCAGATCGACTGATGGGTGTAATGTATGAGTAATGAGCAATAACGAACGAGTAAAGGCAGATGGGCATAACGTGCAAACAAGGATTAATGGGTGTAACGTACGAGTAATTGGCAATAATGACAAGGAAGTGTGGCTGACGTCGTGAGTAAGCGGAATAGTGGAATTTATCCTAGTATATAAAGGGGTTGAGAACTTATTGTAAGTGGTTAGCTAATTTATTTCTTCACTTATAATAGAAAGGGAAAAAGCTTAAGTGTAAACAAGACCTAGTAAGAGGCCGGTCAGCCGAGATAGATTTAGAGAGAGGTCGGTCTGACCTGTGGTGGAAATACAAGTCTTTCTTCTTTTTGTGCCCATGGACGTAGGTTGGGACCATCCCGCTGAACCACGTTAAATCCTCTATTTTGTCTATGTGTTTCCCACTTTTGCTAAGTTTGTATTTGATCCCTAAACTAAACAAATTCACAGTTGAATGAGGTTTGTTCGAGGAGTGATCAATATCAGCCCGAGGACATCAAATCAGCTTCCAGGTCCATGCACCACCATTTTTTTTATATATCCCAGTATCAACTCATTAACTCGTTGATACCGAGAACTATGGGGCAGATGTTGATGGTTGTTAAGTCAAAATCCCTAGGAATCGTAGAATGGGGATTGCAATTAATGGATAAAATCCCAAGGTCATTGTGAAGATAAGAGGTTAGACATGTACAAGTTCGATGTGGTCAGGTTCAAGGTTGTCAGGACAAAGATGGTCAGGCTCGAGGGCACTAGAGCACTCGCGAATATTGACCCGAGGTGTTCAGGTCAGGTCCGACATCAAATTCTCAGGGCAACCTCGGCATCAGACTCTCAGGGTAGCCTCGGCATCGGACTCAGCATTCAGAGCCTCGTGTCAGCCTCTGAAATCATGACCGACTCAGCAGGTCAGACGCGATCCAGCAAATGAGAAGAAGTCAGACTAAGCACTGTGAGCCTCGACACATTGACCTGACCTTGTGGCAGACGTAATGAAAGATGTAACCTGTTCTGACAGACGAACCCGATGAATTCATATGATCTTTTCAACCCGACTTGGTTAAGAAGAGAGTAAGAGACTCCAACGTAATCACTTCGGCATACCGAGGTGGTTACCTAGGTCAAGGCTATTGAATCTTATGCAAATGTATGGATGACGTAAACCCTACATGAAACCTAGAGCCTCCAGACCGATGGATGGGTGTAACGTATGAGTAATGACCAATAACGTACGAGTAAAGGCTTATGGGCGTAACGTACAAACAAGGATTAATGGGCGTAACGTACGAGTAATGGGCAATAATGACAAGGAAGCGTGGCTGACATCATGAGTAGGCAGAATAATGGAATTTGTCCTAATATATAAAGGGGTTGAGAAGTTATTGTAAGTAGTTGGCTAATTTATTTCTTCACGTTAAACCCTCTGTTTTGTCTGTATGTTTTCTCGTCTTTTGCTAAGTTTACATTTGGTCTTCAAAATAAACAAATTCACAGTTGAGGGATATTTATTCGAGAATAGATTTTCCCCTTATTACCCATGCAACGAAAATCAACCATCAACACCTCCTTTTACATTTGCGTTGATGGTCCATGTTTTGCTTTTGTGTTTGAGGTGGTGATAAAATATGTATCTTTTACAAAACAAAATTTCTTAAGGCAAAACAACAGAACCCAAACATTATTTTGTTTATAAGATATGGATTTTTTATTTTGGGATTTGGGTGATTTTCTGATTTAAATTCAGTGTTGAATTTAGTTTTATTTTGAATTTTTTTTCCTTTTTTTTATAAACAATAATGATAAGCAGACATAAAAGTACACTCTATTAAATGACAAAAAAATTCACAACAAGAACCAAAAAGTATAACTACATGATAATAATTTATTTTTGACTGGATTATGTACTTTAATGACAGGATTTTTTTAACATTTCAAAAAAAATATCACTAAATCTTAATCATATATTATTATTAAAAAATTTAATACAGTTGAATTGAACACGAATCTAATTTTTTTTAGAAATCTCCCTTTATATTTGATATAAAGTTGTGTGATAGAATGTTTGCTTTAAATCTCAAATAACTCCTTTTGCATTATTGAATCTAGGGGGGATCAAAAACATGTCAAATAATGTAAGAAAAAAACACGCTTAAAAAAGAAAACAATCTGAAAAGCAGGAATTTCTATCTCATCTTAATATCCTTTTTTAGGTGCGAGGTCCAATCGCTTTAACTTTTGTCTTTAACTGTTTTTTTTTTTTTTTTTTGGGATGTTAAATTCTAGAGGAGTGCTTTGCAGTTGCCAGCTCTATTGCATGACACCTTGTACTTTTTCCCTGTGTGTTCAGTTCAGACAATTTTATGTATTTTATTGCCCTTGCATAGCTTGCATTTTGCACTGGGACAATTTGATGAATTATTGCCCTCAATTATAAGCTTTGAATTATTTAAAAAAAAAAAAAAATTATATGATTTGAATAGAAATCCCTATCCATCTGTTACAAAAAGCTTCTCTCTGCATAATAAAAATAAAAATTTTTGAATCACAACAAATAAAGGCCTCAATTTTGGTCTTCGGAAGAGAGAAAATAGTCGAAGGAAATTAAAACAAAAGGGCAATGTAGTAAATTCTCTAAATATTGTAAGTATTTATCTAAACATTGCATGTATTTATAAGGAATGAAATGATATAATCTTTAATGAGTAAGATCACAACCATTTGGATTAAAAGAGTTTCTTGAAGGGTTATAATCCTTAAAGAATTGTATACATTGACATAGACAGACCCGGCCACGGTTCCGGTTCGGAACCGGAACCGAACCGGTTGGAACCGGAAGGTTCCGGTTCCAACCGGTTCCGGTTCCGGTTCCGGAACCGAACCGGAATGGGACCGGTTCGGTTGGGGTTCCACCCCAACTCGAACCGGTCCGAACCGGTGGAACCGTACGGTTCCACCGGTTCGGACGGTTCCAACCGGAACCGTTCGGTTCCGGTTGGAACCGTCGGGTTCCTGTTGGAACCGTAGGGTTCCAACAGGAACCCTAAGGCCCCCAACGGCTAGTAGCCGTTGGGGGCCTTATTAGTTATTCCCCCAACGGCTACTGCCGTTGGGGGATGCAGGGAGCCGTTTGGCTCCCTGCCAAACGGCTCCCTGCCAAAAAAAATAAAAATAAATAAAATTATAAAATTTTTTTTATTATATAAAATAAAAATTACTAATGTACCCCTAATAACGGTAATAAAACGGTTATATTTAGGGGCATTTTTGGTATCAAAAAATTCTAAAATTCTATAAATAGGATTCATTTTTCATAATTTCATCACACCAATTTCTCAACTCTCTCTCATTTTCTATAAATCTCTTATTCTCAATCTTACTTCAATACAATTCTCTTATTTTAGTTGTTAATTAATTTGTTATCACATTCGGCATTCGCATCGCAATTATTCAAATGGCAAGCTCATCCGAGAACATAATGTCAAATATGCCAACCCAAGAGAGCGGCCCTAGTGTCAGTGCACAATCACGGAGAAGAGAAGTTAAGGCTCGGTCCTCGGATATTTTCAAAATTCATTTTAATTTGGAACGCCTAGAAGATGATTCACAACGAGCAGTTTGCAACTATTGTGGGGTTATCTACAAATTTTCAGGTGGATATGGCAATATGATCAAGCACATGGAAAAACATCATCCGGTTGAATTTGGCATTGATACGACGCAAACTCAAATGGCCAGGTACGCATCATCAAGTAGAGGTACGAGTGCTTTAGATTTATTTAAATATTCTGATGCAAAAAATAGAGAGGAATTTGCGAAATTAACTTGTATGGCACATCTTTCTTTAAGCTTTGGTGAAAAACTTCATTTTACTAATTACGTGCATAATGCTTTAAACCCTTCTGCATGTAGAATGACTCGAAACACAACAAAACGTCATATTTTTAAATTATACAAAGATGGTAAAATTATTTTAAATGAAATATTTAAAGAGATGAAAGGTCGTATTTCTGTATGTTCTGATATTTGGAGTGATCATTGGCAAACACATTCATACATGGGTGTGACTTGTCATTGGATTGATGCATCATTTACCATGCAAAAACGACTAATTGCATTTAGAGTTTTTGATGACCAACATACTGCACATAATATTTATAGAATGATGAAGGTAATTTTTGATGAATATGGTTTAGGAGAAAAAATTTTAACAATTGGATTTGATAATGCATCTGCAAATACTGCATCCATCAATGATTTAAAAGAAATATGTCAACCAAATTTAGGGGGTCGGTTTTTTCATATTCGTTGTACATGTCATGTCCTCAACTTATGTGTGCAAGACGGTCTAAAATTATTATCACCTTTCCTTGATCCAATTAAAACGGCACTTAACTGTATTTGGTCATATTCTCAAATTAGGAGAGAATGGACCAAGTTTTGTAAAATAAATGGTATTAAACCGATTAAATTTTCAAGAGATGTTCCAACACGTTGGAATTCTACTTATTTTCTTTTATGTCAAGCATTTCAATACAAAGATGCATTATGTAGTTTTTTTTCTCAACATGTTCAAAATATCACACTTTATCCTAGTCAATGGGATATTTGTGAAAATTTTTAGATATTTTAAAAGTTTTTAATGATGCTACTTTAGTTTTTAGCGGCGTTTATTATCCTACAGCACATTTATTTCTTCTTGAGAGTTTAAATATTGTTGGCACTCTCGATGAGCATGTTGACAGTAGCGATCCTAATGATATTGTTTTGTTAGAAGCCATTACTGTTATGAAGGTAAAATGGTTAAACTATTTTAGAGAAATTCCTTTACTTTATCTTATTGCTGCTGTTTTTGATCCTAGATTTAAATTAGAAGGTTTGAGTGGTGCTTTACAAGCTTATTATGGTTATTTAGGAATATTAGATGAAATTGACATTACTAGATTAATGACGAAATTAAGAAATGATTTAATTGAGTTATTTAATGATTATATTGTAAGATATAACTTAGGAACATTAGGTCAATCTAGTAGTAGCGAACCGGTAATTCAAACAAGACTTAGCGCAGGGGATCGTTGGTTATTGCAACGAAATAAAAAAGCTAGGGATACGACAACTAATAACCCTGAATTAGATAATTATTTATCTACAAATTTTGAGTTTTCTAATGAAAGTTTATGCAGTAAAAATTTTAAAATCCTTGAATGGTGGAACCGGCATCAAAATATATATCATGTTTTATCTATTATTGCTAAAGAGATCTTGGCAGCACCTATTTCCACCGTTGCGGTTGAGCAAGCCTTCAGCTTGGGAGGTAATATATTGGAAGCTAGGCGATCTTCATTACATCCAAGCACTCTAGAAGCAACAGCTTGTGTGGATGATTGGACTCGAGCTGATCTGAGACAACAAGAAGATGCCCCCGATGATTGTGAAGATTTGTTCGATAATGCTTCTGCAACAAGTGCAAGCGGAACCGGAGCCGAAGGATCAACCGATAATGATGATTGATAATTGTAAAATTATAATTTACAAAAGGGGATATGTCTAAAAGACTAAAACTTGTAATGGAACTACGTGAGCTTTGATTCCTCTCACCCTTGGAGGATACGTAGGCAACTTAAATATTTAAAAATTTAAGCTCAAGCTCTTCAATGTAATAAAATTTTTTTTTTTAAATTTAATCTCATTTTTTTTTATTTAAATTAATCAAAAAAAAAAAAAAATATTTAACCGAACCGAACCGGAACCGAAAGGTTCGGTTCCGGTTCGGTTTTCGGTTCCGGTTCCACTTAAGTGTGGAACCGGAACCGAACCGGATTTAACCGGTTCGGTTCCGGTTCCACACTTGTGGAACCGGTAACCGGCCGGTTCGGTTCGGTTCCGAACCGGAACCGAACCGCCGGCCGGGTCTAGACATAGATGTACCTTTACAAAGGCAGTTACCATTTATGTCTATAAAAAAGGGTCTTTGGGTTCTCAATTCAAAAATTCTAAATCCAATTAAAATCTTCATTAAGCCAATATAGAGATTCTAAGATTTCAAGTAAGAGAGTTTTTACCATTTTCCTTAGTTCATGTTCTTGATCCAAATGAGTGCCCCTTAATCAAGAAGTAACTAAGAATCCTAGGAGAACGTTAACCACAAGATCAGTAATGCATTGAGACGAGACTGATAAGTTCTTAAGGAAAGGGCGAACACTCGACTTGGTTTTGTTCTTCATTCATTTACAGATTTTCAGATTTTTCTAACTCTAAATTTTGTTGATTTAGTGTATGATTGTTGTCCCCATACATTATTTATGAATTATGCATGAATGTTATTTAATATGCATGTTTAATTGAATTACAACACATACCGCCAACAATCTTAAGAATTTATTAATAGATATGTGTTGTTCATTTTTATTTATACATGTTTCATGCATTTTTTGCAATGAAAAACCTTTAAAATCATGTTCAGCATAAACAATTTACGTAAGGACGTTCGAACGTCTATTGAACGCGTGTAGAATTTACATTGTTCTGTATTTTAATTCAAATGAGGTGATGAACGTCACTCGAACGCGAGCTCTCTAGAAGGGTTTGTTCGAACGCGTTAGCAAACATTACACGAACGTAAAATCTCTGGAAAGATTCGTTCGAACGGCTGAACAAACGTGACACTAACACAAGTCATACCTAGAATGTTTTTAAACTTGAATTAAATTTGGTAAAATAACATACATGATTCAGTTTACATAAATTCACAGATTTAGATCCATCAAGTATCTAGTTATTTTTCATATGATATACACATATTTTAATTATGAAATTTGGTAATATAGACATAAGTTAAAGTTGAATATATGTATTGTGTAATATGAACTTAGAAAAAATCATATATTGGAATTTATAAACTTGGTAGTTTATTAGTGTGTTCAATTATCATATGCATGCACTTAGTTTACTATGCGATATTAGTCTATTTAATTATTACATGTATGCACCTAGTTTACTATGTGATAAAATTGGAAATATTTAATATTGTTCATTGCTTGTTCCATACTTGGTTGAGAATTAACGGTGTATTTGTGATTGAGAACTAAGGTATAACATTAAAAATGTATGCGTAAGATTTTCTATTGAGAAATTGACTAAGGAAATTCTGAAACCAAGGCGATAAGAGCCTAAGAGGTAGAAATTTAAGTGGTTACACCGGACCCCCAACATCCCACCGGAGGTTGGATGCTACTGATAGGAGACAGGATTAACCCACCTTCATGAGCCTAAATTCTAACTAAAAAATGACATAATGCACCTTAAAAATATGACATCTTGGAAAACAGTCCCGCAGTAAAACGACCTATAATAGACATCGGATATGCAAAAAAGACCTTCGATCCAAACCCAAGATATATCAATTCTCAACATCAATACTTCAGGACTTCGTGCCCATAATCACACTGTAACGACCGGTAGTTTTTACTGCTACATACAGTGGTAATTTTACATACGAGACGATGGCACATAAAATAAATTATATTGAGACTCAAATATACGCATGGTATGGGGACAATTAGTAAATTCTTCGTGATCCGGGACGAGACTGTACAGAGTTTCATTTGGACAGCTCGTGGAACTTAAGGCGTAAATTTTTATATGAACACCAATTTTTATGCATTTTATATCATCGGAAAGTTGAGACCGAGACCTACAACTTCCGCGTTAAATAGTTTCCCAAATTCGGAACAGAAGCTGGTCAAAACCATAAGTCAAATTTTCGGGTGAATAGTAATTTCGGGGTCAAAATGGAAAAGTCTCAAATTTTCTTCTTTTTTCTACATTCTTCTACAACTTTCTTATATCATTTGGGTCCACTATATAAGGGGCTACTATTCACCATTTTTCAAAATAAAAAATGAAAAATAAAATGAAAGAAAGAGAGGGAAAGAGGAAGAACCGAGAGAAAGGAATAAGAAATGGAAGAAGAAGAAGAAAGAAAGAAAAAGAAGAAGGAGAGAAAGAAAGGAAGAAGAAGAAGGAAGAAGGAAAAGAAAATGCAACTTGAGCATGAAAGATTTGGAGAATGAACAAAAACAAGCAAGGAAAGAAAATGTATGAATGCATGACCCAAATTATAAATTTTTAAAGTTTTGATGAATTGATGCTTATATTATGTTGGATGCATGGTTGTGTTGATGATATTATGATTTTGATAATTAAAGAAATAGAAAAGTTGATAAATCCTAATTGTGAGGTTTTGGGTGAAATTGGGTAGTGTGTATGATGAATTAATTGAGTGATTGATGATGATAAATGGTAGTTTAGTATGTTTGGAGTTGATGAAATATGATGGATTGTGTGTTGGATTTGTTATGGAAGAAGTAAGGGTGCATTTGGGTGAGTTTGGTTTGAGAAGGAAAAGGCAGAATCTGCCTAGGGAGACGGTGTCGCGTCGCGACGCGCGGCCAGAAAACAGAAATTTTTTTTTGGAAACGTGACGCGTAGCCAAAAGTCTGGATGTTGTTTTACGATTCATTTGAAGGATAGAAAGGTTCTAATGGGGTAATCCAATAGGATTAAGGAACTTTATGTGATTATGAATCATATTTTATAACTGCTAATTCTAACCCCGTATACTCTTTATAGATACTCGACAGGAGCCGCGACGTTCGCCCCCAGCGACGTGAAGGAAACTTAGCCGGACTTCAAATTTGTGAGTGGACACTCTTTCTTTAAATTGATTTTCATTTTATTGTTTTGATAACAGACTTATATTTTACGCTTTAGCGTGTTAGAAGATCTCTTCTTTAGTTATTATTCATATACAATTATGTTTTGAGAAAGTAAATGATTTTTAGAAACATTGTTTACAATTTTAAGATTCAAAGTATGTTTTTCATGTTTTTCGGGGCATGAGGGAAAAACTCACCTCAGTATGAAACTTGAGATACAGTTGGAATTGACGGATACAGAGGACATGTGCACATGTAGAGCCGGGATGATGGCATAGGATCGTGTACCTGGACTCCAGTTCAGAGCTTGGGTGGTAGCATAGATCCGCACCCCCAGTTTTAGTTTGTGGCTATGCCCAGTTGAGTCGTTTTCCTGGGCATAGAGCACCACCAGTTACAGAGACCCGGTTGAGTTATTCCCGGACACGTCCAGTTGAGTCGTTTTCCTGGGCGTAGAGCATCAGAGACATATTTTTCTGAAGTTTTCAAAAAAATATTTTCAGATAAAAGAAGAGTATGGTTTTCAAGAAAGTTTTCATAAAAGATGTTTTGGAACCTAGGTTTTGAAACTAAAAGTTTATATTAGTTTTCAGTTTTTGTCCACTCACTTAGATCGTATAGCGATCTAACCCTCACCACAGTCTTTGTATCTTGCAGGTTTCTCGGAGGACGAGCTCAGGAGGACGGATACTGATGCAGTCACTAGGGATGGAGTCCACCAGCACAGAGTCAGATAGCATGAGAGTCCAGTCAGAGTCAAAGTAAAGTTGCATGTATACATTAGTGTTGTATAAGTCGTTATAAGTGTCTGATAATGTTTTGTAAAGAAGAGAACATTTGAGTATTCAGTTTTGAGAATTAAAAGCATTTTATATTGTTGATTTGGGCTATGGTCCCTGAGCATGATCTTGCATTTAGACAGTTTAGGATATAGTCGGGAAGTCAAAGGCTTATGGGGTTAGTACTGCTATCCCATGCTGGTAACATCTCCCAGATCGGGGATGTTACAAAGATGGTATCAAAGCATGGTCTAGGGAGTCAGTGACTGCAGTGGGTAGAGTGCTAGGGTCTTATATACGCAGTATGTCCGGGATACCCGTATATGAGGCACTACCTCTCCAGTATCTGATCCTCGAGTATGTCCTCAAGATCCTCAGACGGAATAGCAAGTATTTCCAAATCTTCTGAATCCCTTTTCCTTACTCTAGTTAGGAAATATTCTGTAAGCATCCTAGAGTACTCCGCGAAGCTCAATATAAGATAGGAAACTAGATAGTAAGGTCTCGAAGAAAGATATCCAAGAAAGTAAAAGAGAAAGAGAAAAGTTAGAAGAAAAGTAAGGAAAAGTGTAAGGGTGCTTAAGTAACCAGGAATAAGAAAGAAAGAGATATAGAATTTGATTGGTAAGAAAGCACAAGAACCCATAACAATAAAAGAAAATAAATAAAGCCCCAGCGAGTATTAGAGTTGCCCAGTAGAAGTGAGAATCCTTTCCTCTTCAGGAAAATTCCTCCGAATGAACCCAATAGCCTTCGAGATCTTCTTATAGATGGTGAATTCCCTGAGTATCGAAGAATAGCCAGAGAGATAATAGAAGTAAGAGACCCAGATTAGTCTTGAGGGCCCCAATGGACCTAGATGCAAAAAAGGATTTAGAGAACTCCAGATACCCAAACTCCGATTCCAGATCCTCAAGCAAGAAATAGAAACGGTTAGTTACCTTACCCCCAGCAATCTGATAGAGACAAGGCCTCAAACTATCTAGTTTCCGAACCCCCGTGACACCAGAAAAGAAAGTTGCCCTGATAGAGCTTACCCCATACCTACCTTACATGGAATATAGACCCTACCATGACACAGGCACTAGAATAAGAATATTGAAGCCCGTCGAGACATAAGTGTAGGAAACACTTTCCTCGCGCAGCGGAAATGTCTTAGGCACACGGATTGGACTTGAAAAAATTTTCTGCCCTTCATTTTGAGTAGCCGAATGGAACCAGCAGCACCACTGAGAATTGTTCGTATTTTTTTGATTTATTTTGCAACATGAAATCACCAGAAAAATATCAAGACATGAGCCACGAACCCTGGACCACTCACGCACACAGCAGCAAAATTGCTTGTGAAATTACAGTGACCTTTCGGCTACACCATTTAAAGTACCGTGCACTACATTGAATGGATTTCATATATATATCATGCATGTGCAACACTGATTTCATATATATCATGCATGCGCAACAAATGCTAAATTACAAATGCGAATCATAAATAAAAAAGCCACGCATTCAGCTTGCACCATGTGCTCCCTTCGTTCAATTGCCGAGCCATGTGTGATGATTTCTATATATAAATACAACCCTCACTGCCGTGAGTTTATATAAGATAGAGCAAGATGGATTTTTGGTTCAACACCGTAAGGGCTTCCGTGCTATGTCTCACAACCAACGGAAACAAGTGTGGGCTTAACTCACACAAAATTATCCCTAAACTATTTAGAGATTTTGTCACACAAAATATTTTGTTTTTCTTCTTTTATTCTTCAATGGAGTTTCTCAACTTTTGAGAGAATGGTGAAGAAGAAGAAGAAGGCTAGGGTTTGCAAGAATGAGAGTTTAAAGAAAAATCTTATTTTTCTTTTTATACTAAGGATTATTTATTTCCAAAATAAACTAATTTTCTCCCCTCTTTAATTAGCATTAATCGTCCATGGCTAAAAAATTCCCTTTAAATTTTGTAACATATAAGAAGTATTGAGTGTCATCATGATGACAAAATAAATTACAAAATTAAAGATTCATTTGCCTATTCAAATTTGATAACTTCCAAAGCTATCAAAAACTTCCCTTTCCTCTCATGCCAAAATCGGCAATGGCACATGTCATCAAAAAATTTGTAACATAAATATTTATTTTCCATAAAGAAAAATGAGTTACAAAAAGGTTAATATCTATTAAAGGTGTAACTTCCAAATTTATTCCATAGGTTTCCAAAACCCAAATTTGAAATTTACAAAATTAACCTTTTTCTTAATTATATCATATATAATTAAATGACATGTAATTAATTATCAAATAATTATGAAAACCATATATTAACTTTTAATATAGTTTAAAAAATGTGACTTTATAATATTATTATTCATATTAATAATATTTATACATATGTGAGTATATAATTGGACTATCCAATTATACTAAATCCGCTATAGTATATTGAGCTAGCACGGGGACCAAATGGACCTACTAACTTCAGGCTTAAATCCTATTTTGTATGACACTCATACACTAAGTCTGAAGGCACATAAGTAATCTAGGGTATTCAAGATAATTTATAATATGCGAAAATTAAACAAACACTTTGATAAATGAATAATGCATCATTTTATTTCAAAACACATAAATCCGTTTACATCACATGTAGCTCTAGGGCATACATCCCAACAATCTCCCATTTGCACTAGAGCAAGTGGGACATGTCATGTAATCCTAGACCATCTAGGTGATCTTCAAACACTTTAGCCGACAAGGTCTTTGTAAACAGATCTGCCAGGTTCCTATGAATTTTCTCTCTATATGATTTTTCCTCTTGTGGATTCTTGGTTCTTTGGAGTTTGCCAATGCACCACTATTAACGCAATAAAGTGAGAGTGGTCTATCCATATCTGGAACAACTTCTAGATATCTCAAGAATTTATGGAGCCAGCCTGCTTCTTTAGCTGCTTCACAAGCTACTACTTATTCAGCCTTCAAGGTGGAGTCCGTAATGTATGATTACTTCATACTCCGCCATACTATATATAGACCCACCACCTATGGTAAACACTGATCCAGATGTAGATTTCCTAGAATTGACATCTGTCTGAAAATCAGAGTCTGTATATTTCCTTAGGATCATATCCTCACCGGAATACATAAGCATATAATCTCTCGTTCTCTTAAGATACTTGAGAATGTGTTTCACAACCACCCAATGATCCAATCTTGGGTTTGACTGAAACCTACAGACTACTCCCACTGCAAAACATATGTCCCGTCTCGTGCATAATATAGCATACATGAGACTACCGACAGTTGAGGCGTATGAGATATGTCTCATTTCCTCAACATCTTGAGGTGTCTTATGAGACTGTTCCTTTGACAAATGAATTCCATGCCGATAAGGCAGATTGCTTTTCTTGGAATTCTGCATCCCAAATCGCACCTATGGTACGGAAAACAGCTTCGCTCTAGATAGACCCATCGGAATTCCATTGGTAGTATGACTATGTGTCTATGGAAGTCTGAAATCAGGGTAGGTGTATTTGGTCTTAACCTGAGACTTGCATCGCTAATACTTGCGACAATCAATGTACTTTGGTCTTAGGTCATCCAGGACTTTAACAGGTTATGTGTACGCCTCTGCTGGGTATATTGAGAATCGTAGTGTGTTGGGTGTGATGTCAAGACGGAAGTATCACTCCAGTCATAGTGGAGATGATGGTCACGTAGTATACATAACTGATTCTCTTATGTACTGCAGTCATCGGGATAAAATGACTAGATATGTTTATCCGATTATAGAGACTAGTTACCAGAGATCCGATACTGGATCGAAATAGGCAATACTACATATACTACGCCTGATATAGATCACATATTCCTGTAAGGATATTTCTGGAGAATTGGGTAGGCATGGCGTTTTGCTAGAAGCCAACATTGTCTTGTAAATCGGTACAAATGTAGTACTAGGTACTTACGTGTTCGGATAGTCCGACGACCGGATTTACTGCCAACATATCCGGGGATCTCATGGGTCGCTTCCCAAAGATTCACCGATGACGTATGACTCACACTTTATTAATCTGGGATTAATTAGATGAGAGAGAAAATTAATCTGGGATTAATTACGGAGATATTTTATCTTGGATAAAATATTAATTAAAGAGAGAAAATGATTAATTTGGAATTAATCGATAAAATAATATATTCGATATATTATACGAAATTGGATTTGGACGCGGAATTAAAATTAGATTTTAATTCGGGCAAACGAGTTAATTTAGAATTAATTCGTTAGTGACGCAAATAGTGATTTTGCTAGGCATAATTATTTAATTACGTCGCAACGGAAAATTCATTGATTTGGAAATAGCGAACCCGAGCCCAGGAGTGTTTGCGAGCGCACTCGTATTTCGAATTCAAGTGCGGCCCGCAAGTCACATCAAGCGTCAAATCATTAGTCACTTTGAGTGATGTGACAACTTGTCACTTGATTGATTGAGTGATGTGAATAGTGGATGTAGTGGTTGTAGCCTTTAATGGCTTGACTTTTTGAAAACAAAATTAGGAAAATGAATTTTGGAAATTCATAAGTGTATTAGATACACAAATTCACCCAACCACCAACAAATTCCTCTCTCTGGTTTTCTGTTAATTGTTTGATCTGATCTGTCATTCTCTGTATGGATTCTGTTTGACTCTGAACTTGTGCATCAATTTGAGCTGCCCGTTCTTTGAACCAATCTTTGAACATATGAAGTATATGATCTTCCTCTGATGGTTCAGTTCTTGAAGAAAATCATAGTTAGATGGTGGATAAGATGGAAAATGTTATGGTTCTTCGTACCATGAATGATTCTGATAGTTGTGCCACCATGAATTGTAGTTGTACTCGCAATGATCGCTTGGGTGGTTACCATTACATATGTCACATCTCCACATTGCGTTCTGTTGAGCAAATGTAGTATTGCTTGGTTCTGGCATCCAGTGATAATTGTTGGGTTGGACAACAGGCCTCTGAAAACCGGACTGTTGTTCCCAGAATTGGGGTGTATCTTCTTGTAAAGCACATAATCTCTCAATCTCCCAGTAGTGTTCCATTGTTCAACCACCTGAAAAAATAAAAGAAAGAAATAAAAATTACAAATAAAAATAAAGAAAATTAGATACAAGTAAATTAGATAGCTTCAAAATTAATAACTCAAGAAATATAAGTCCCCGGCAACGGCGCCAAAAACTTGACCGGCGTAAACACACACGTATAACGCAAGCGCACGTATCGTTCAAGTAGTATAAAAATATCGATCCCACGAGGACTTAATTCCTACTGTTGTTATTAATTATTGAATCTATCTATTTACAAATATCTAATTGAGGGTGAAGAGAATGATTGCTTGATTGATTTGGTTGATTGTAGTTTTGCAAAATAAATAAATAAATAAAAAGACAAAAGAAAATACTAAGGAAAATAACAAAAGACACAAAGATCTAGGATTGTGAATCATTCTAATATCTTTTAAAAGATGAAGTGATTATTTTATGTTTGTGTAATAAATCAGTTTACTAACCTGGAACACGAAATTATGCAAAAGCCTCTGTCGATGGTCAGAAGCAAATACCCAGTTTAACCCAATTGAACCATATGTCTATGTCAACGAAATTATCTGGATTCATTAAGTTTAAGTTCCAATTATGGCTACCCCCGCCCAACAGGTATATGTCTATCCTGTAAGGAAATCTATTAAAGGGTTATCTATCCTTAAGGAAGATCGTGGGCTATTAAGTCTAAGGCTGAAACCTAAAATCCCTATGTCTAGTTCATTTTAGATTTACCACATCAATCTTATTGGTGATCAGACAACAAGAAGCATTAAGCTTAAGACTTAATAAGTAAACCTTTAAATTACCCAAACTATAAAATAACCCCTTATAAACCGGTGATATTAGAATTCATCACAACCCCAGATAACTAACACATAACTAGGGCTAGTAAAAACATAAAAGTAAAAGACATAAAGTAAAAATACTAAAAAGTAAAAGACATAAAGTAAAACTGAAAAGTAAAATAAAATAAAATGCTAAGGTAAAAGGAATTACTTTTACTACTACTAATTTAGATATCTCCCATAAAATAATATATAAACTTATGATAATAATACCAACCGACCATATAGGCGGTATCCTGATTAAGTCAAATTAAGTCCAACCAGCCATAAAGGCGGAACCAAAATTAAATTACCAACCGACCAATCTGGCGGTATCCTTTTTAAGTCAATATTTTAATAGTGAATATATTATTTTTAAGGGAGATTAATCTAAATAGTACAGTAAAAGAATTACCTTTCACCCTAGCTAGGGAAGTTACCTCCTCATTACTGAAAAGTAAAAACTGAAAAATTAAAGAAATAAAAGTAATGTGCGTAAAAGTAAATTGCGGAAAGTAAAAACTGAAAAGTAAAGAAAAGAAAGTGAGAAACTGAAAATTAATTACTGAAAACTAAAAATAAACAAACTAGATACAATCTTCTTATTTATTCATTAAGAATTTCAAAGAAGAAAGTATGAATTTTACAAATGAAATGGCTTGGTATTTATAGGCAAAATTTTGCCTACATCAAATCATCCATCAAATTCTCCACCAAATCCATAATTAATTTCTCCACTAATTACTCCACCAAATCCATAATTGCTCCACTAATTGCTTATCTTGTTTGGTGATGATTTGATAATTTTTATTAATTATTTATTAATTTATATTTTGCTTTGAAAATGATTGATAATGACTTTAATAATTACACACCACACACTTCTGGATGGTTCATCAATTTCGGTCATGAAATCATCAGAATTCGAAAATATTTTCTCTTTCAAAGTTGTAGATCTTTGCGTCTTCTTTAATCTGACACTTGAATCAGCTCAATGTGATATCGGAGTAAATAGTTATGCCCAAAATACAACAGATGCGCAAAACTAGAATTTCCAAAACTGCACTTCGTCAAAAACGCCCTTTCAAGTTTCCAATCTCCAAAATTAAAATATCAAGTCCAATAATTGCCCTTATTTGATCTATATTTCGTCCTAAATGATTTCAATGAGTCCCAAAATTATTTTATCTGCAAAATAAAATAAAACATATCAAAACGTTCATCAAACCCGAGAAACTAAACAAAATATTAAGTAAAAGGGGCGGTAAATATTGATATATTTTCCGCTCATCATGGTGCAAACCCACCACCCGGATTCTAGCAGCAAAACAAAGGCTAGGAGTATGACAAAGAACCAGGAATAATAGAAGTGCTGGCACAGTTAAAAAACCAAGAAGAAAAATACGATGCTTTAGCAGCTATAATTCAAAATCAAGTGGCATTGAATCAAAGTCATTCAGCTTCTATAAAAGCACTGGAGAATCAAATTGGACAACTGGCCAATGCTCAGAGTTACAGACCGCCAAAGAACCTTCCTAGCAATACAGAACCAAATTCAATGAACCTGGGGAAGGAGCAATGTCATACCATCATGTTAAAAAGCGGTACTGAAATCAACAAATATGTTGGAATCAAGACAGCCATTGAAGAAGTTCCAAAAAAAAACAGAGCAACAGATGGAGGAAAAAGAAGTAAAGGAAAAAGAGCAAGAAAGAATCATTCTACCTCCACCTTTTCCACAGCGCCTCCAGAAGAATAAACTAGATAAGCAGTTTTCTCGGTTCCTGAAGATCTTTAAAAAGCTGCATATCAACATTCCATTTACAGAAGCGTTGGAAGAAATGCCCAGCTATGTCAAATTCATGAAAGACATTCTTTCACGAAAGCGAAGATTGGGAGATTATGAGACAGTAGCTTTGACGGAAGAATGCAGCGCCATCATTCAGAGGAAGCTTCCCCCAAAGTTGAAAGATCCTAGCAGTTTCATTGTTCCTTGCACCATAGGAGAACATGATTTCGGTAAGGATTTATGTGATTTAGGTGCGAGTGTTAACTTGATGCCTTTTTCTATTTACAGGAAACTGCAGATTGGAGAAACAATGCCTACCTCAGTCTCTCTATAACTTGCTGATAGAACGCTCGTATTTTCGAGAGGTGTAGTTGAAGATGTGCTGGTCAAAGTTGACAAATTTATTTTCCCAATAGATTTTATTGTCTTTGATATGAAGGAAGACGAAGATGTACCGATCATCCTCGGGAGACCATTCTTGGCTACAGGTCGGACTGTAATTGATGTGCAAAAAAGAGAACTAACTATGAAAGTGCAGGACCAAGAAGTTACCTTTAATTTTCTCAAAGCCATGAAATTCCTGAGTGATGAAAATGAGGAAGAATGTTTCAGAATTGATGTTGTTGATAGTATCATTCAGGATACTGATACAATTCCCAAGATAAACTTGAAGCTTGCATCACCAACATGACTGACAGCGAGCTAGATGATGAAATTCTGGAATGTATCAACTATCTTGACAAGCCATTCCAATTCAAATCGACACCACCAGTGGAAAGTCTGGAACTTCCGAATAAAGATCGAATCAAGCCCTCAATTGAAGAACCACCGCAGCTGGAGCTGAAGTTACTTCCCAGCCATCTCAGGTATGCATTTCTTGGAAACTCTTCTGAATTACCTGTTATATTTCTTCTTCGCTAACATTAGAGAAGGAAGAAAAGTTACTGAGAGTGTTACGAGAACACAAGAGAGTCATTGGCTGGACTATAGCAGACATTTGAGGCATTAGTCCATCATTTTGCATGCACAAGATTCTGATGAGTGATGAGTACAAACCCACAGTGGAGCATCAACGGAGATTAAATCCAATCATTAAGGAAGTCGTGAAGAAGGAAATCATCAAATGGTTAGATGTTGGCATCATTTACCCCATCTCAGATAGTAGTTGGGTGAGTCATATGCAGTGTGTACCAAAGAAATGAGGAATTATCGTTGTCACAAATGAAAAGAACGAGCTGATTCCAACAAGAACGGTGACTGGATGGAGAGTATGCATGGACTACCGGAAGCTGAACAAAGCAACAAGGAAAGATCATTTTCCGCTGCCATTTTTTGATCAGATGCCAGACAGACTGGCAGGACATGAGTTTTATTGCTTTCTGGATGGATACTCAGGGTACAATCAGATTGCCATCGCCCTAGAAGATCAGGAGAAAACTACATTTACATGTCTGTATGGTACTTTTACTTTCCGGAGAATGCCATTTGGACTATGTTATGCTCCTGCCACATTTCAACGTTGCATGATGGCCATATTCTCAGACATGCTAGAACATAGTATGGAGGTTTTTATGGATGACTTCTCTATGTTTGGAGATTCTTTTGACCACTGCTTGCAAAATCTGGAACATGTGTTACAAAGGTGCGAAGATACAAACTTGGTACTCAATTGGGAGAAATGTCATTTTATGGTGCAGAAAGGCATTGTTCTTGGACACCGGATCTCACAAAAGGGAATCAAAGTAGATAAAGCAAAGATCGAGACAATTGAAAAACTACCTCCCCCCACATCTGTCAAATGGATTCGAAGTTTTCTCGGACATGCTGGCTTTTACAGGAGATTTATCAAAGACTTCTCAAAAATTACAAAACCTCTTTGCAATCTTCTGGAGAAAGATGTGCCTTTCAACTTCACCAAAGAATGCCAGGAAGCCTTTGAGATCCTAAAACAGAAGTTGGTCTCTGCCCCCATCATACTAGCACCGGACTGGACCCATCCATTTGAGGTGATGTGCGATGCTAGTGATTTTACTGTAGGTGCAGTTTTGGGATAACGCAAAACAAAGATTTTCCATGCCATTTACTACTCCAGCATAACTCTGAATGAAGCTCAACTCAACTACACAACCACTAAAAATGAGTTGCTTGCAGTTGTGTTCGCTTTTGACAAATTATGATCTTATCTGCTGGGTCCCAAGGTGGTGGTCTACACAGATCATTCAACAATCAAGTATCTGATCGCGAAGAAAGATGCCAAGCCCAGATTGATCTGTTGGATACTTCTTCTGCAAGAATTCGATATGGAGATCAGAGACACGAAAGGGACAGAAAACCAAGTGGCAGATCATTTATCGAGGCTCGAGAACGGAGATACAGCTGGCAAAGAACTAACAATCAAAGAAAATTTTCCAGATGAATAATTGTTTACCATTAAACAACAGGAAGTCCCTTGGTATGCTGACTATGTCAACTACATAGTATCAGGAAAATGGCCGTTGGAATGGACAACTCAGCAACGGAAGAAATTCTTCAAAGAAGTGAAACACTATGTCTGGGATGAGCCGTACCTGTTCAAGCACTGTGCGGATAAATTATTGAGACGGTGTTCCACAGGAGGAGGTCAATAGTGTCCTGCAGCATTGCCATTCATTACCTTATGGCAGACATTTCAGTGGAAACAAAACTGCAGCCAAAGTCCTACAATCAGGTTTGTTCTGGCCCACTCTTTTTAAAGATGCTTATCTATTTACTCTTCAATGTGACAGGTGCCAGAGAACGGGAAATATTTCAAGAAGAAATGAAGGACCTTTGCAAAATATTATAGAAGTGGAGATATTTGATGTATGGGGTATTTATTTTATGGGACCATTTGTTCCATCATTCAGAAACCTGTACATACTGGTTGTAGTAGACTACGTCTCTAAATGAGTTAAAGCGATTGCATTGCCATCCAATGATTCAAAAGTGGTGATCAAATTCCTTAAAAAGAATATTTTCACTCGCTTCGGGACACCTCGGGCGATTATCAGTGATGGTGGCTTATATTTCTGCAACAGATACTTCGATGCACTCCTATCCAAATACGGAGTTACTCATAAGGTTGCCACTACCTATCATCCACAGTCAAATGGACAGGTGGAAGTTTCAAATAGGGAGATCAAACGAATCTTGGAAAGAACCGTTAGATCAACAAGGAAGGACTGGTCTGAAAAACTAGATGACGCATTATGGGCTTACTAGACAGCTTACAAGACACCTATTGGTATGTCCCCATATCAAATGGTGTATGGAAAAACGTGCCATCTGCCAGTTGAGCTTGAATATAAGGCGTACTGGGCACTGAAGAAGTTAAATCTTGATCCACAAGCTACATGAGAGAAAAGACTTCACCAACTTAATGAATTGGAGGAATTTCGCCTACAGGGTTATGAAAATGCCAAACTGTTCAAAGAAAAGACCAAGAGATGGCATGATAAAAAAATAGTGCACAAACAATTGGAGCCAGGACAGTAGGTGTTATTATACGATTCACGGCTGAAACCTTTTCCTGGAAAGCTGAAATCAAAGTGGTCAGGTCCATTTGTGATTACTCAGGTGTTACCATACCGAGTTGTTGAGATATACAACCCTAAGTCCAACAACACATTCAAAGTTAACAGCCAGCGTGTCAAGCACTATTGGGGAGAATCAATTTAGTGACAAAAAGAAAATGTCACACTTTCAGATCCAGCATAATTTTTGAGCAATCATGTCTAGCTGACGACATTAAACTCAGCGCTAGCTGGGAGGCAACCCAAGAAATTTGTGTATATATTGTGACGTGGTGTGTTTTAATTTTTGTGTGTTTTAATTTTTGCAGGTTAAGACGCATTTCAGGATGGAAGAAGCTCTCGCAAATCTTCACAAGCAATTTCCTTCTCTCCCTCAAAATTCTATGATAAAGGTCTACAAAGCTCACATGGAACGAATGAGACTTCTGACGATCCATGGTATTCCTAATGACATTCGTTGGGTAATCGAAGCACGGGTCTGATTAGCAGATGAGTATTCTAATTCTTGTAATTCTTATTTGCCTGGTTTTGGAAGAAGTACATATGCAAAGAAACGTAGAGCTAAGCAAATGGGTGTTTGTTACAAATGTGCACGCTGGAATTGCAATACTCATTGTCGTTCTTTAGGAATGGTATCTAATAATCGCGAAGATAAAATTAAATTCATTAGGGATGGCTTGAGTAAGGAGTCTTTAGATGATATATCTTCGACTCTTGAGATGCATCCCAGTGGATATGTTCATATAGCCATTCGAAAATTACATACACAATTTCGAAAAGACAGACAACATTTAAGTCTCGGGAATCTGACTCTAAAATATCATGTTTGCCAATTTATAAGAAAATTGGATGGGAAGCTTGTCCTTGATGCATAGACGTCATTCAAGCCGTTACATTACTGTAAATATTATATCTCTTTGTCTTTTCTTAATAATTGTGATTTGTTTTGTTATTTTCTCCGACAGGATCCATGCTACTTTTTGACCTTTCACGATTTACTATTTTGCCACTAATCGTCCTTTGGAAGATATTTTTTCTATTATTACTCACCCTTTTCAGGTTCTATAAATTCAACTCATCATTGCACTCTTGAAGGCATCCAGAGCTGAAAAAAGAAACACAAAAAAATATGGAAGCCACTTCAAGAAGACGAGTTGTAAATATTTGTGTGTTTTGTGGTACCAGTGTTGGTGTTAAACCAGAATACATAGCAGCAGCACAGGATTTGGGTCGAGTCTTAGCTGAAAGGAATATGCACCTAGTATATGGAGGAGTCAATCTTGGACTAATGGGGATCGTTTCAAAGGCTGTACAGGATGGAAGCAGTCAAGTCTTGGGAATCATCCCAAAACCCTTGGCGGAGGCGAATCTTATTGGATCATCAAACGGCGAGGAACTAATCGTGCCAGGTATGTTTGAACGACTGGTAGAGATGATTAACAGTGCTGATGCTTTTATTACTTTGCCAGGAGGTTTGGGCACGATGGAGGAAATTTTTACAATACTATCTTGGGCAAACTTGAACATACACCAGAAACCGCTTGGACTGTACAATATTGATGGATTTTATGATTTTCTTTGTGTGTTTCTTGATGATGCCCGGAGAAATGGGTTCGTGTCAAATCCTGTAAAAGAACCCATCTTTACTGCCAGAACTGCCCCAGATTTAATTGACCAAATCTTAGCATTTGGACCTCAAATTGACCCCATTCTTTCCAAGATAAACTGGTCTGATAATGATTGTGGTAAGATGCGTCGGATAAATCTGGATCTTAACCTTTAACTTTTCATTTAAATGTAGAATTTCAGCTAACCAGGTACGATTTTCTAAACTCTTCTTCTATTATTTAAGACATTGGGGACAATGTCTCATTTAGGTTTGGGGGAGGAGAATAGTTAAATTGTATCTTGTTTTTATTATTTTATTTTTAGTCAAAAATTTTCGAAAAAGCCAAAAAAAAATTTGAAAAATTTTACAAAAAAATATATCTTGTATTTTTGTGTTTTTATTTAATTAATTAGATGAAATTGGTGTGAGATAGCTGTGTAAGGAATTTCCATTCCTGAGACGTATCTCAACCTATTTCGGAACAAGTTAATTTTTGTTTATTTCCTTTTAAATTATTTAATTTGTGAATTCTCCATAAAACTGATAAAATGAATCTTCATATACTCAGTTGACAGGTATTATCAGCATACATGGTAACATACAAACATGAGCTGTAATTGAAAAGTTTGAAATATTCAGTGCTCTAGTTTAATTGGAGGAAACATATATAAAAAGCGATGGAGTAAAAAAAAAACGTTTGAGATCCGAGTTATTAAGTCTATAAGTGTGTTTTAACACATAGTGCCCTAAAACCATCTGGTTTGGGAGTCACTGGCCCAAAGCTCACTACTTGGATCAAATATGTTGCAAATATATATATATATATCTGAAGTCTGAGTAATTAAGTCCGTAAGGGTGTCTTAACACCTAGTGCCCTAAAGCCAACTGGTTTGGGAGTCACTGACCCAAAGCTCGCTACATAGATGGAAGATTTTGTATATAAATAAAAAAAATCAATCAAAAATAAAAGAAAAAATCAGAAAAATTATTCAATTGCTAAAAAAATGTGAATTCTGATAAAACTTTAGGACAAAAATATTACTCTCTTCTCAATTTCACTTGTGACTATTGTGGGCAAAAATTAGTTAATTAATATTTTGTTGACTGTGTATATGAAGGATGGTAAATATAATCGGAGAATTTACTTATTCGGTAATTCAGAAAGAAATAAAACAATCAGTAACTTGGAGTAGAAGTTTCACCTGTTTAGTCACTAACTTCTTTATTCTCTTTTCTCTGGTCTTTTTATTTTTGTGTGCATTAGTTTTGCTATCTTTTTACTTTTGTAAAATATTTATGGGTATCATTGATGTAAACCCTCACGAGACTACAACTCGTCCACTAGGGACACCTAGGGGTTTAAAGGCTTGTTGCATACGCTAAATGCAACCGTGATCCCTACGAAAGTGGCTTAGTTTAATTTTATTTTAATTTTGTTGTTTTGCTCGAGGACTAGCAAAATGTTAGGTTTGGGGGTGTGATGAGCGGAAAATATATCAATATTTACCGCCCCTTTTACTTAATATTTTGTTGAGTTTCTCGGGTTTGATGAACGTTTTGATGTGTTTTACAGATAAAATAATATTGGGACTCAATGAAATCATTTAGGACGAAATGTGGGTCAAATAAGGGCATATATTGGACTTGACATATTAATTTTGGAGATTGGAAACTTGAAAGGGCGTTTTAATGAAATGCAGTTTTGGAAATTCTAGTTTGGTATTTTGGCCATAACATTCTCATCCGATATCCGATTGAGCTGATTCAAGTTGTACATTAAAGAAGACTCAGAGATATACAACTTTAAAGCTTTAACTATTTTCGAATTCTGAAGATTTCATGACCGATATTGATAAAACATCTAGAAGTATGTTGTGTGTAATTATTAAAGTCATTTTCAAAGCAAAAAAAATAAATTAATAAATAAATAATAAAAATTATCAAATCACCATCAAACATGATAGCAATTAGTGGAGCAATTAGTGGAGTAATTAATAATGGATTTGGTGGAGCAATTAGTGGAGCAATTAATAATGGATTTGGTGGATGATTTGATGGAGGCAAAATTTTGCCTATAAATACTAAGCCATTTCATTTGTAAATTCATACTTTCTTCTTTGAAATTCCTTAAGAATAACTAAGAAAATTGTATCTTTTTTGTTTATTTACAGCTTTCAGTAATTGATTTTCGCTTTCGCACTTTCTTTTCTTTACTTTTCAGTATTTAATTTCCAGCAATTTACTTCATGTCTTTTATTTTATTTAAGTTTTTACTGCCCGTAAATATGTGTCGTAACTAAGTCAGTTATCTGGGGTTGTGATGAATTCCAATATCACCGGTTAATAATGGGTTATTTTATGGTTTGGGTAATATAAAGGTTTATTTATTGAGCCTTAGTCTTAATGCTTCTTGTTAACTGGCCATTAATAAGATTGATTCGGTTAACTTGAAATGAACTTAGAAAAGAGATTTTAGGTTTAAACCATAGACTCAATAGCCCACGATCTTCCTTGAGGATAGATAACCATTTAATAGATTTCCTTACAGGATAGGAATATACCTGTCAGGCGGGGGTAGCCATAATTGGAACTTAATCTTAATGAATTCAGACAACTTGGTTGACATATGAATATGATTAATTAAGTTACACTGGGTATTTGTATATGACCATCGGAAGAGGCTTTTGCATAATTTCGTGTTCCAGGTTAATAAACCGATATATTACACAAACGTAAAATAACCACTTCATCTTTTAAAAAGATATTTGAAAGATTCACAACCTTGGATAGTTTAATAATATTGGATTTTCCTCAATTTCCTTTTGTACAATTTTATTTTCTGTTTTAAGTTTAAAATCACCACCCAATCAAACAATCAATCCATTAGATACTTGTAAATATTTAACTTTATAAATTGATAACAAACGGTTTTAGTCCTCGTGGGATCGATACTTTTTATACTACTTGAACGATACTTGCGCTTGCGTTATACGCGTGTGATTACGCCGGTCACTTATACAACCCATAAGAGAACAAAATATTTGTTGCTCTCCATGCAGTTTTCCTTAGAGGAATTCCTAAATGCAGTGGTAAGTGGGAGGAAAGTAGAACTCGATGAAAATCAGAGTAATACTGTTCCTGGCACCGATCCCCTCACGGAACACGAACAGTTCATCAGGGATGAGACTGTTCCATAATTTTCTACATACACAAGAACCGCGTAGGTCGGAGAGAGTCAGAAAACAACATAAGAGGTATGGGTTTCTGATATCACCTCATGAAGATATTAATCTTATTGAGGATAATGAGCCGAATACGTATGAGGTAGCGATACATGGTATCGACTCCATTTATGGCAAAGTGCCATGAAGTCCGAAATGGATTCCATGTATACAACCAAGTTTGGATACTGGTTGATGTATCAGAAAGCATTGTGCCTATTGGTAGCAAATAGGTCTTCATGGTGAAGACAAACATGGATGGCAACATACAAACGTACAAAGTTAGGCTTGTAGCGAAAGGGTATCATCATCAACATGGTGTCGATTACGACGAAACCTTTTACCCATTGCCATGATTAAATCCATTCGGATAATGCTTGCTAATGCTGCATATTTTGATTATGAAATATGGCAGATGGACGACAAAACTATTTTCCTTAACGGAAACGTTTTGGAGGATATTTACAACAACCTGATGGTTTTATGGTGCCAAAATATACAAACAAGGTTTGCAAGTTAAATCGATCCATTTATGGATTGAAGCAAGCATTGCGTTCTTGGAACCATAGTTTTGATCAGATCATATTACAATATGATTTCATTCAAAATGATGATGATTCTTGTGTATATAAGAAGGTTAGTGAGAGCGCACTGACAATGATTATCCTATACATTGATGATGTATTACTTCTTAGCAATGACATTCCCATATTTAAATCGATGAAAGTTTGGCTTTCATTAAAATTCTCCATGAAAAATTGGGAGATGCAACCTTTATTCTATGAATAAAGATCTACTGGGATAAATCTAAAAGTTGTTGCCATTCTCCGAGAACTCGTACATTGAAAGACATGTACGCGACCTGGTGTCTCATATGCTTTGAGCATGTGGAGTCACAATCAGCCCGATCCATGTGATGGTCACTGGATTGATGTTAAGAACATCCTTAAGTATCTTAGAGGAACTAATGATGTTTTCTTAATTTATGGAGATGGAGAACTTGAGGTGACTGGGTCACTGTTGTAAGTTTCCAAACCGATAAAGACGATAGTAAGTCGTAATAAGGGTACATATTTTGTTTGAACAACAGAACAGTGAGCTGGAAATCTTCCAAGCAAGATACTGTTTCCGATTCAACAACAAAAGCGGAATATATTGCTGCAGCTGAGGCAGAAAACGAAGCATTTTGGATCTATAAATTCCTAATTGGATTAGGAGTAGTGTTGTTAGCAGCTGAGCTAGGCTACATCACAGGCTAAAGAATTATGGTCTCATCAATTATCCAAGTATCTACTTCAACGGTTTCATCTGATTCATGAGATCATACATCGTGGCGATATCAAGATCGAAAAATCGTTTCAAATGATAACCTTGCATATCCGCTGGCGAAAGCGATATCTCAGCATAAGCATGAGCGACCCGTATATAGTTCAGGTGTTGGACACTTGAGTGATTGGCTATAGGCCAACTGGGAGATTGTTGGACAATTATGACCCATAACATCACTAGTTGTAAAAGACATGGTGTTCTTTGTACAAATTAACTATGTGACAAAGGAAATTGCTCTTTTATCATTTGTAATTGGATTACTTGGATATATAAATGATAAAAGTCCATATGATTAGTACCAGATTAATAAGATATGAGACAGTATTAATCCACGAAAGGTTTAATCATTAAATATCCCTAGTCATAGTATTATCGAGACTGAACATCGATAATGCGGAATAGGCTAGTATTACACTTGTGCGCGTTATGGAAGCTTAACGACATAGTTCTCATATATTTAAGTATTGGATACTTATGCAAGTACGATATGAGGTTTTGTTAGCCGTTGGACCGGGAATATATTCGCTCTGGATAGACCCCTCAGAATCCCATTGGTAGTATGACTATGTGTCTATGGGAATCCGCATCAGGGTAGGTGTATTTGGTCTTAACCTGAGACTTGCATCGCTAATACTTGCGACAATCAGTACGCTTTGGTTTTGGTCATCCGGAGCTTTAACAGGTTCTATGTACGCCTCTTCTGGGTATACTGAGAATCGTAGTGTATTAGGTGTGATGTCAAGATGGAAGTATCACTTTAGTCATATGGAGATGATGATCACGCATGGATACAGAACTAATACTCTCAAATGCTGCAGCTATCGGGATAGTATGACTAGGTCATGATTATCCGATTACAGAGACTAGTTGCTAGTGATCCGATATATGCTTCGTACGGGGCAGACACAATTCCAGCCCCAGGCCTAGCATGTGACATCTGATACTGGATCGTAATACGTAATACATAGTATACTATGCCTGATATAGATTATATATTCTTCGTTGAATATTTCTGGAGAATTGGGTAGGCACGGTGTTTTGCTAGAAGCTAACCATGTCTTGTAAATCGGTAAGAACGTGGTACTGGGTACGCACGTGTTCGGATAGTCCGACAACCGGATTTACTGCCAACATATCCAGGATCTCTTGGGTCGCTTCCCAAAGATTCACCGATGACATTTGACTGGAACAAAATTAATCTGAGATTTATTATGAGAGAGAAAATTAATCTGGGATTAATTACGGTAAGAATTAATCTTGAATTAATTATCAGAGAAATAATTAAACTGGGATTAATTGCGTTGAGAATTTATTTGGGATTAAATTCGTCGAGAGGAGAGAACGCGATTAATTTGGAATTAATCGGCAAAATGAATTTAATAGTGAAATTAGATTTTACTATTTAATTAATTGGGCTAAAATAATATATTAGATATATTAATTGAAATTGGATTTCAATGCGGAATTAAATTGGATTTTAATTTTAGCGAACGAATTAATTTAGAATTAATTCGCGAGCGACTTCTATAATAATTTTGCTTGGCATTATTATTTAATTAAATTAGATTTAATTACGTCGCAACGGAAAATGCGTTTAGTCGGATTAAACGAACGGGGCCCAAAGTGTGTTGTGTAAATCAACTTGAATTTTGAATTCAAAGTGGTGGGGCCCACTCACTTACATCAACTATTCACTATTTGATGGAAGTGGTTGGCATAATGAATTGGATTTATTGAACCAACACATCAACCAAGTCATAGCTTTTGCTTTATGTTTTGGAAACAAAAATCAATTATTCACCCTTCTCTTTATCCAAATGCCGAGCACTCTTCCTCTTATCCATGGAATTTTGTTGCAAAATTATACAAAGCTAGCACTTTAAGGAGTCAATTAAGGTGATAGGGAAACTCACCCTTGAGTTGGAAACAACAAATGAAGGCTTGGAGCTTCTACATCCTTCGAAATTTTTGAAATCCTAAATCCGATCAATGTGAGTATTTCCGCAACTCTCTTTGATTTATTCACACAAAAATCAATCTTAGTGATCTTGTGGCATGTGTAGGACACTAACATACAGAATTGGCACTGGAGTTATCCACAGTTATAGTAAAAATTCTCTCAATATCCCAGTGTTATAAACAAGACTCTATTAACCTTTTGCTAGTGTCCCATTTGTGATTGTTAATTGGACAGAAGCTAAGGATTCACCGATGCAACTGCCAACCACTGTCTATAAAATGTCCAGTGATAACCATGTAATTAATGTTTTGAATTGACGTCCATATGTCGGTGGTCAAACTAACTCTCTGATAACCCACAGAGAAAATACTCTTTAACATAACTTTTTCATCACCATACAGTTGTAGGATATCTCTAGTTATAGTCATACGAGACAGGACATCAAAATGATGGACGAAAACACTACAGAAATATCGAAAAC
>SKCR01044881.1:0-47510 GCA_019454045.1 Zanthoxylum bungeanum | reverse complement strand
GAACTACCCTTTGGGTATGTACGTAAATTAGGAAACTGTTATAATGTAACTAGTTTGACTAGAAACATTATCTCTATATAAGTGTATAATCCGTTGCGGATATACCTTTATATTCTAGAACACTAAAGTGTTTTATTATATAAAGATGATATTGAGATAAACACATTGGATGTGAACAACATAATTTATATTTAGAATATAAATAAATCTCACACGTATAACATGACAAACAAATAGCTCAAACTGATTTGATCAGGTTGAAACTTGTATGTGGCATTGTTGTCTGGGACAAAATTTAAACAAGACTCGTATATCCACACTTTTGAAGAGTGGATACTATGACTGATTTGATTCCAATCAAATAAAGTCTACGAATCTAGTTTATTGGGCAAAGTGCCTAAAACACTATTTACTTGGTAAAAGTGCCAGTGTCACCGATCTGTTAGCCCTAGTTCATAGTGAAGCAAGTGGGCCCATGTCTAGCTAGGCTAGATGTGGATATGAATATTACGTGACCTACAGATGTGGCATCGCGTATGGTTATGTGTTTCTTTTGAAACACAAATTGGGAACTTTCACAGTTTCGACACGAAATAGACAAACAGATCAGCTAAAGTATTAAACTGTCACGGTAAAACCGTGATGGAAAATACTTAAGCAATGAGTTTCTCGCATACTTGAAAGAGTATAGTATTCTTTAAATGAGGACTCCTCCCGGAACACGTCAGTTTGACGGTGTGTCCGAAATGAGAGACCGAATTTTGTTGGACATGATAAGGTTAATCATGAGTCGCTCTGAGCTACCATTTCCTTCAACGGATACGCATAAACAGTGCAAGACTTATTTTGAATAAGGTTCCATAAAAATCTGTTTGACAGACTTCATATTAGATATGAACAGGAAAGAAACCGGGTTTCACATTCCTGAATATTTGGGTATGCTAGACATATGTTTGGTTGATACCAAACTATAACCCAAATTGGATAAGTGCCAATTGTAGGTTATCCTAGGGATACCAAAGTATAGTACTTATACAACTCACTAGAGAATAATTTAATTGTTGCTCGCCATGCGGTTTTCCTAAGAGGAATACCGATATGCAGTGGTAAGTGGGAGGATAGTAAAACTCGATGAAAATCGGAGCAATACTATTCCAAGCGTCGAATCCTAATGGAACACAAATAGTTCATCAAGGATGAAACTATTCCAATAATCTTCGAATACACAAGAACCACGTATGTCGGAGAGAATCAGAAAACAACATGGGGTATGGGTTTCTTATCTAACCTCGTAAAGATGTCAATCTTTTGAGGAACACGAACGGACTACGTATAAGGAAGTGATACAAGGTATAGACTCCCTATTATGGAAAAGTGCCATAAAGTCCGAAGTGGATTCCATGTATACCAACTATGTTTAGACACTAGTTGATGTACCGCAAGGCATTGTGCCTATTGGTACTAAATAAGTCTTCAAGGAAGACATACATGGATGGCAACATACCATCGTACTAAGCTAGGCTTGTAGTGAAAAGGTAGAGTTATCAACATTGTGTTGATTACGACGAAACCTTTTACCTGTTGCCACGACAAATCCATTTCGATAATGCTTGCTGATGCTGCATGTTTCATTTATGAAATATGGCAGCTGAACGGGAAAACTGCTTTCCTTAACGGAAACCTTTCGGAGGATGTTTACACATCCTGACGGTTTTGTCAAACCATAACAAGCAAACTAGGTTTTCAGGTTATTCGATCCATAGATGGATTGAAGCAAGCATTAAGTTCTAGGAATTATCGTTTTGATGTAATCATAATGGTGTATGATTTAATTCAAAACAAAAATATTCTTGTGTATATAAGGAGGTTAGTGGGAGCGCACTTACAGTGAATGTCCTAAGTAATGATGATATATCATTTCTTGGAAATGATATTCCCATAACATAATCGGTGAAAGCTTGGCTTTCATGAAAACGACTATAAGTCGTAAACGGCACTATACAGTTAGAATAACGGAACAGTGAGCTGGAAATCTTCCAAGCAAGATACTGTTACCGAATAAGCAACAAATGCGGGTTATTGCTGCAGCTGAGGCAGCAACAAAAGCCATTTGGGTCGATAACAAATCTAATTAGATTAGATACAGTTCTATTAGCAGCTGAGCTAGGCTTCAGCACAAGCTAAAGAATTAATGGTCTCATCAAAGATCCAGATAAATACTTCGATTTTCATCTGATTCGTTCGGATCATACATCGTGGTGATGTGATGATCGAATAAATCGCATCAGATGATAATCATGTAAATCCGCTGACGAAAACCTTTTCTCAGCAGTTTGAGCCAACCGTACATGGTTCGGGTGTTAGACACTCGAGTGACTGGCTATAGGCCAAGTGGGAGATTGTTGGACAATTATGACCCATAGCGTCACTATTTGTACAGATCACGGTGTTGTTGTACAAATTAACTATGTGACAAAGGAGATTGCACTCTTATCATTTGTGATTAGATCACCAAGATATATAAATGATAGGAGATCCCTGTGATTTGTTCCTGGATTGAGAATGATTTGAGACAGTATCAGTCCACGAAGGATAAATCATTAAATATCCCTAGTCAAAGTATTATCGAGATTGGACATCGATAAATACGTAAAAGACTAGTATTACATTTGTGCGCGTTGTGAGGGCACGACGACATAGTTCTCATATATTTGGGTATAGGATACTCACGCAAGTGTAATAGAAGGTTTTGTTTTACCGATGGTATGGGAAACAGCTTCGCTCTGGATAGACACCCTCGGAATTCCATTGGTAGTATGACTATGTGTCTATGGAAGTCTGAAATCAGGGTAGGTGTATTTGGTCTTAACCTGAGACTTGCACCGCTAATACTTGCGACAATCAATATTATTTTATTGAGTACACCTATTCTGGGTATATTGAGAATCGTAGTGTGTTGGGTGTGATGTCAAGACGGAAGTATCACTCTAGTCATAATGGAGATGATGATCGCGTAGGATACGGAACTTGTTCTCTTAAATGCTCGAGCTATTGGGATATTATGACTAGGTCATGTATATCCGATTATGGAGACTAGTTACCATACATCCGATATGTGCTTCGTACGGGGCAGACACAATTCCAGCCCTAGACCTAGCACATGGTCATCTGATACTGGATCGACATACACAATACTACGTATACTACGCCTGATATAGATCACATATTCCTATAAGGATATTTCTAGAGAATTGGGTAGGCATGGCGCTTTGCTAGAAGCCAACCTTGTCTTGTAAATCGGTATAAACGTAGTACTTGGTACTTACGTGTTCGGATAGTCCGACGACCGTATTTACTGCCAACATATCCGGGGATCTCATGGGTCGCTTCCCGAAGATTCACCGATGATGTATGACTCACACTTTTATTAATCTGGGATTAATTAGATGAGAGAGAAAATTAATCTGGGATTAATTACGGAGATATTTTATCTAGGATAAAATATTAATTAAAGAGAGAGAACGATTAATTTGGAATTAATCGATAAAATAATATATTCGATATATTATACGAAATTGGATTTCGACGCGGAATTGAAATTAGATTTTAATTCGGGAGAACGAGTTAATTTAGAATTAATTTGTTAGCGACGTGAATAGTGATTTCGCTAGGCATAATCATTTAATTACGTCGCAATGGAAAATTCGATAATTTGGAATTAGCGAACCCGAGCCCGAGTGTGTTTGCGAGTGCATTCTGAATTCGAGTGCTGCACGCAAGTCACATCAAGCGTCAAATCGCTAGTCAAATCAAGCGTCAAATCACATGTCACTTTGAGTGATGTGACTATTGAGTGATTGATGTGTTAGTTGAAAAGATTTTATTACTTTTGCTTTTGACTTTTTTGAGATTTGAAATGGTTTTGTGTATTTGTTTTTTGTTTTTGGAAAATAAAAATAAATATATATACAAAACACTTTCTTTTCTTTCTCTCTCTCCCCACACACGTTTTTTCCTTCCCTCCTCTCTTTCCTTCTCTCTCACACGGCTTTGAGCCATTTTTCTCCTTCTTCATTTTCTGGTTTTCTGCCGAGAAGCAGTGAGAAGAGATGAGTATTTTGTTGCAAAATACAAAGTGCTAGCACACACTTGAGTCATCCTAAGGTGATAGGGCAACGTTTTCGTGAGCATGGAATCGTTTTTTGAAGCTTGAAGCTTGGAGCTTCAATGGAGGTCATCAATGGCCGAATCTTGGAGAGAGCTAAAGGAGCCACAACCGAGCAGTCCACTGCCAAGGGGAGCTACTGCTGTGACCTTTGAGGGAGCTTGAAGGCTTGTGTTCTTCGTATTGCAAGATCCGTTCATTGTGAGTATGTTTCCGTCTTCTCCTTCTCCTTTGTTGTATTCACTTGTTTCATGCTTGTTTGATGTTTCTTGGGACCTAATTAGAAACCACAACAAGGTCCTAAGTTATACAGATAGCAGAGGCAAGAAAGTTGTAGAGCGATACTGATAAACAGCTTAGTATGAATAGATGTATGTATATACCTTCCAGAGTTAAGGTATGAGTGAAGAAACCCCATTACAGGACACACGGTGCCTTTAAAGATGAATCAAGTAAAGGAACCCAGTTACAGAAAGAACAAATACTCATAGTGATAAAAAAATCCTTAAGTTAAGGTGGAAAAGCCTAGCCCAATAGTTATGCAAAATAAGCTAAGAAAGTATTGAGTTCTCAGCAAGAGGACTTTTAGAATATGTCTTCTTGCAGAAGAGATAAGAAGTCTAGACAGTCAAGAAATAGAAGGTGTGGGGAATAAGCTGGGAGTAGGTGGATTTAACGAAAGATCTAGGATGTGGCTTCTTTGATGCACCATAAGAGCTGTAGTATAGCCCATAGTGCAAAGTAATCAACAAGAATTTTATGAAAAACAGGACAAAGAGTCCCCTCTTGATCAAGAATTTAAGAATCATAAGGTATGAAACAAAAGTTAAGATAAGAAAAGACTAAGGCGTACTTATTAGATAAAGGATGAATGATGAGTTTAACAGAGCTTTTAGTCACCAAGTCATAGTGAACCCGGTTACCATGAGTTAGTTTACAATAAAATAAGAATCCTAGCATATGGAAATAAATATACATACGAGTATAAAGTCAAATTAAACTATAAATTAGATAGAACCCACGAACTCTACGACCTATGGTAATATCCTAAGTTTAAAGATGATTCGAGGACGAATCCTATTTAAGGGGGGGAATTTGTAACGATCAGTAGTCTCTACTACTATACATTATAGTACCATTGTATTATGAGACGAAGGTAACATAACATAAATTACGTTGGAACACAAATATACTTATGTAACGACTTTGGGGACAATCGATAAATTCTTCGAAAGTCCAATACGAGATTCTAAGATATTCCGGACAGCCCACGGTATTTGGAGCATAACTTTCTCATACGAACTCCGATTTTTATGAAATATATCGTCGAAAAGATGAGATCGAGATCTACAACTTTTTTGTTGAATGTATTTCCAATGAGAACGATAAATGGGCTACAAATGCGGATCAAAATTCAGATGAATAGAACCCGAGGGCATTCTAGTAAATTCTATAAGTCTCTCCAAAATTCTACACATTTCCTTATTTTAAAATGGCCAAGTATATAAGGGAACTATTCATGTATCCCTAGAAATCAAAAAAGAAGAAGAAAGAAACGTGGAGGATGAGTGGAAGAAAGAAGAAATAAGAAGGAAGAAGAAAGAAGAAGAAGAAGAAGAAGTAGAAGAAGAAGAAAAAGAAGAAAAAGAAGAAGAAGAAAAAGAAGAAGAAGAAGGAAAAATGAAGAAGAAAAAAGTGCTAAACAACCATTCATCAAACTAAGAAGAAGACAAGCTACCATGTAGGTTTGAGGAGTGAAGAAAAATCAAGAGAAAAAAGGTAAAAAGACTTGACCTATAAACTTGGTTTGTTAGATTTTAGAAGCATGATGATAGAATAGGGATGATGGGATGATAAGGATTGTATAATGGTAAATGATAAGTCAAGAAAGTGATTGTTGATTTAAAATACCCAAACTTTGGAAGATTTGAAGGTTTTGTGAAAAACAAGGATAATGAGACTTGGAGAATTGGTTGAGGATGAAAATTTAATGTAGAATTTGTGAATTGCAAGTTAAATAAGTTGGTTTGTGCAATAATTTTGTTGTGAAAAGTGCTTGTGGTAATTTAGAGAGAGGATGAATATGGAGAAGCAAAAATAGAATCCTGGAAAACTAATTCACGTCGCGACACTAAAGGGTTGTACGTCGCGATGCGCAAGGGAAAAATGGCAGCACATTTCTGGATGTTGCGCCTCGCGACACGCAAGGACTTGCATCACGACGCGTGGCACAAAATTAATCCCAAATCAATTTTAAACCATCCCAGTTCCATCTTACCATGTTAGAAGCCACCTTATAGGTCTCGTATCAGTTCGCATTCATACCTTCCATCAACTCACAAGCATGATAAGCCTTGTAGCTAAAACACATTGATACAATAGTAAGCTTAGTTAAGTTCCGAAGCTCATTTTACAACTTGTATGCTAATCAAGTTTCCGATCTTAGATTATCCACGGGAACCACAAGTTTCTTCGATGAATGGATCCAGTGCCAGCCAGATTCCAAAACAGTGAGTGGACACTTCTCTTTTCAAGTTGATTTGTTTTCTTATTTATTTAATTATTGATTCATTTAATTATTATAAATGAATTGAGACTTATTATTTCAAGTACATAGGGCGTTAGCCATACTGGATTTCAGTTACATATTAAAATTAATGTTTTATACAGTTTTGAAAATCATTAGCATGACTTTTTATGTTTTCGAGGCATAAGGAAAACCCACCTCAATATGTAACTTGTATAGACATGGAATTTACGGACATCACATGTGCACATGTAGAGGACTGGGGGACGGCGATATGTAATGCCCCTAGATCCTAGTTCAGGACTAGGGATGACAGATGCCCCTAGATCCTAGTTTCAGAGCTTAGAGGGTAGCATAGATCCAAACCTTTCAGTTCTAGTTCAGTGGCTTGGGGGACGGCGATACGTAACGCCCCAAGACCACTAGTTTTCAGGGACATGAGTGGCATGCTTTGGAGGACGGCGATACGTAACGCCCCCATACGTCAGATGCAATTTTCAGAGAAAGTTTTTAGAACAAAATGTTTTCAGAAAACAACAGTTTTATAAAAACATTTTTAGAAAAAACAAGTTTGACAGAAAGATTTTCAGATGAGACTTTCAGAAAAGAGTTCAGAAATTCTTAGACAAGAAAAGAGTTTTCAAACAAAGTTATCTCTGGATTTTTGTTGTAGAACCGAATGTTTTAGTACAATATTTCAGTCTTTATCGTCCACTCACTTAGATCGTACAATGGTCTAACCCCCACTCCCAGTTTTATGATTTTGTAGGTGTTCTCGGAGGACGAGCTCGAGAGGACGGATACTGATGCAGTCACTAGGTTATGAAGTCCACCAGTTCAAGTCAGAAAGCTTAAGAGTCCAGTCAGAGTCGGTTAGAAGTCATGTATTAGTCTTGAGTAATGTGATAGTCATTGTAAACAAATATTATTAACTTTATAGTTATTATTATTGAGTTTATATTTCATGTTGATGAGTTTGGGCGTTGGTCCCATGCATAAAATTTTGATTGAGAAAAGAATATTATTGTTGTTCATGGTGAGAAAGTCAGAGGCTCAGGGGGATAGTATGGCCTATTTCCTACCGGTAGCATCTCCCAAATTTGAGGATGTTACACAGAAAAAGATAGATTGATTGGTAAAATAATATAAAAACTATAAGAAAATATTTAATAATGTCAATAGAGAAATATGGCAAAGCATTGGGAATCCCGCTTGTATTAAACTCCTATGTTCAGTTATTGATTCCTGTTATTACTCAGTTGAAGTTTTCACATCCCAAACCAACAACTGGAAGATATTCAATTCTACACAGGTCAAATTCTAAGGTAATCAATGATTATTTTATCTATGTTAATAGCATACAAAAAGTTATCGTGATGAGTTATCTAACGTCGAAATATACCCTCAAGCAATACTGCAGTAGAAAACCAACACATAAAACAACTTTACCAGTCACAACTGATTTCATAAATCACACATAGAAGAAGTATGACTGGATCTATTTGGGAGTTGACAAAACAAGTTTCTGGATTATAAAGCGAAAGATAATAAAGAACAACAACCATCAATTGTATTAAACATTAAAAAGTACTTTAAGAATCAACAACATAAACATAGTTATCGAAATACAAGAGTTCATCCTTAGCTTTTCCTAGGAGATTAGCTCTCCATGGAAGAAAGAGATACAACCTTGAAAGAACGGAGAAACGTCATGGTTTCCTTGAAGTTCTTCGTTCTCCTCTCTTGATTTTATGTTTGTGGCTCTTTGTTATGTGTTTTCCTTTGTTTCTCTCCTCTTTTTCTCTATTTTTAGGGTTTGGATGAAGTTGGGTTTTTATAGAAAAGTTTCGTAGTCATTATGGGCATAAAATACATAAAAAATAGGGTTTTGGGGCATTCCGGGGCACCGCGGCGCCAAATCTGCTGGCTTTTATATGAGTGCAAGATCTGGAGGCACATTGTGACACCCAAAGTTGGCGTGTCGTGACACGTGGTAGGGGGAAAATTCTGGTTTCATCCTTTCTTCATTTCCGCTCTTCCCGCATGCTTCTTATTCATCCGTATGGTCCCGAAACATTGTAATTACTCCAAACTTCATATTCCTTTACTCCTAAAAACAAAGCACAAAATAAACTCTAATTAAGATTAAATACAAGATAATTAAGCCGAGTTAGCAATGTTCTAAGTACACTTTTGTGCACTTATCACAACCCCAACTAGCTTATTGCTAGTCCCTAGCAATTTTATCATAAAATAAAATAAGAACTAAACTGAATAAAACTTTCTAAGTCACTCTCGTAGGGATCACGATTGCATTTAGCGTATGTAACAAGCCTTTAAATCCCTAGGTGTCCCTAGTGGATGAGTTATAGTCTCGTGAGGACTTACAGTGACGACACCCACAAAAGTCATTCAAAACACATACAAACATGCAAACTGAAAATAACAAAACAACTTGTCCATATAGTTACACATATTATTGTCCTCAAAGAATGCCTAGTAATGAAATCAGAGAACCTTCAAAGTACTTAAATTAACTCAAATCCAAATCCTCAAATAAATCATCTAAGCCAGACTTACAGTTTGTGTGTGTAAAGGTTTATTCACAGCTTAATTCCTAAGGTAAGCCAACTCAATGATTTCATTTAAAAATTAGGATCGATGGGTCAAACCAACCTAGATATCTCAATTAAGCTTTGTAATTGCTTTTATGTGCTTAGTATGATGTGATTTGTTTTTTCTTTTCTTTTTTCTTTTTTTTTCTTTTCAACACACCTACCATTTAATGTAGCATTTCTCCTCATGGTGGTCCTAACACTCTCCAATGGGTAGCTTCACGCATATCGGTTATAGGTGGTTTAATTTCTTTCTTTAGAGACTTCTTTTTTTTAACCATACCACACATCATAACACAAGCAAATCATGATAGACATCTAAGCAAACGTTCATTCATCGACATGCACTTTTTTCAACTAGTCACCTTACCAAATACATAGGCTTTCACTACTAAAAACCTATAATTAAGTACTTATGACTCTAAACTAGATCAATTACTCAATGCATCAGATAAAAGTATATTAAAGAACTTATCTTTTCTAAAATTTCATCATAAGGCAAACAATATCATCATTGATCATATGCTTTACTATTAAGGACTAAAAACAAACAAATTAAATTTTTTTATATAACAAGTATTATCATGTGCATGCATACACCCTCCACACTTAAAGCTTGCATTGTCCTCAATGTAAGATAAATGTAAAGAAAAAGGATTAAGGAACAACACTACTAGGCGCGAAGTTGATATGGTTCCTACTGGTAGGATTTGGGTTGTGTGACTGTGTAAGTTGCACTGAACACCTGTATAAATACTTATGCACACAATAAACATACAATTAGCACACAATAAAATAAAACTACAGTAAATAAAATAAAATAAAATAAAATAAATAAAATGAATGCCAATGCAAAGGTTGCCTCCCCACTAGCGCTAAGTTTAACGTCTACAGCCAGACGTAACCACTTAAGTTGTCATGGTGGCTTCTATGTTACGAACTGGTGAAGGCATGAGAAAGAATTTTTGTCTAGCTGCAGCGGTTTATTCATGGTTTCCCCAGGGTCTGGTGGTTGAAATTTGAGACTGCACATATGACCAAATTGGCTCAATCTCTTTTTAACTTCCTAGGAATCATATTTAATTGGGCACTAACTCTCATTTTCCTCTGTTTACAGTTCTTTGGGATCAGGTTCAACTCAGGAGGGTTTGATTGATGTTGTAGAAAAGCTGTTTCTGACAGGGCTGTTTCTAGCATGTAGGAGTAATGACACCCATCATCATCCCGTGGTTGTTTTTCAACATGAAAAATGTTCACCTCTAGCGTCATGTTCCCAAATGATAACTTCATGACACCATTCCTGCAATTGATAAGGGCATTAGTTGTAGCAAGAAAAGGTCTTCCTATTATGAGTGGGATTTTGGATTCAGTGTTAACCACAAACTGGATGTCTAAAATCAGGAAATCAATAGAGTAGTAGAATTTATCAATCTGTACTAAAACATCCTCAACTACGCCCCGTGGTGTTCTAATGGATTGGTCAGCTAACTGTAAAGCTACTGATATAGGTTTAATCTCACTAAGCCCTAACTACACATAGATCGAATATGGCATGAGATCAACACTTGCACCTAAATCTAATAAAGCTTGACCAAACTCATTTATGCCAATGTGACAGGTTATGGTGGGACATCCCAGATCTTTATATTTTGGTGGGGTCTTCTGTTCAATTAGTGCACTAGTTTGCTCTGTTAGGAAATCAGTCTTCTTCACATTATGCTTTCTTTTTATGGTGCATAGATCCTTCAAAACCTTCACATAAGTAGGAACTTTTTTATCACATGTAACAACAGAAGGTTGATCTTTACTTGCTTCAAGTGTTATAGGATCTCACCATTTAGTTTGGGGCTCTCACTGTGCGCCTAAGTGCCTGAGGGAAAGGCATTCTAACCTGGAAAAGTGTCTCTTATTATTTTTGAGGAGTATCTTCACTATTAACCTTAGTGGCATCTACAGTGTTGGAAGTTTACTTCATACCTATCTCATTACCACTCCTAGTGATTATGGCATTAACACTTTTTATATTGGCTACCTCATGATCAGCCTGTGTAATGTGTTGCCCTTGTGGATTTGGTTGAGTCTAAGATGGGAATTTTCCTTGTTCATGCACACTCAGGACATTAGTTAACTTAGAGTTCTGACTCATAATCTCCCTATTATCTTCAGCTATCTGAGCTATCAGTGACTCAAACCTTTGGTTGGTTTTGTTCTGGGTTTCCAAAATTGCCTTCTGGGCCTCCACAAATGCTTGCACAGTATCCTCTAAAGAATTCTTAGGAACAATAGGTGTGTGGTACTGAAGAGCACTGTAATCTCTAGGTGGTGGTGCTTGAATAGGCTGATGAGACTCTTATCTTCAACTAAGATTGGGATGGTTGTTATAGGTATCTGGATATGGTGTATAAGGCTTCTGATACGTCCCTAATGCATTTAATTGTTTTTAATTTGTCCCTCTTATCTCACCATATACCGGACACTCTTGGGGTTCTAGGTGGGCGACTGAATGCATGGTCTTGCTATCTTTGGCTTGTAAGGCTCCTATCTGTCTAGTTAATAGCTCAACTTATGCCCTAAGACTATCTTTTTCCCAATAATGGTGTATGCCTCTACTAGATTTTTCAGCCAGGTCATCTACGTACTCAAATGCCTCATCAGGGTCCTTCCGTATAAACTCACCATTGCACATTGTCTCCACAAATTGGCACTCTCTAGGGGTTTATCCATCATAGAAATAGCTCACTACGCGCCAACTCTCATATCCATGGTGAGGATATCTCGCTAACATCTCCTTATACCTCTCCCATGGTTGATAAAGGGTATCACTGTCTCTCTAGGAGAAGGTAGAGATCTGTCTTTTCAAGGCATTCGTCTTATGATGTGGAAAGTATTTATTAAAAAATGCCTGTGTCATCTCACCCATGTTCCTATTGACCTAGGTCTTAAAGAATATGACCAGCTATTAGCTCTATCCTTAAGGGAAAAGGGGAAGAACTCAAGTCTAAATGTGTCAGTGGTTCCAAAACGGTCATGGAAGGTTGCTACTACCTCTTTAAACTCTCTAATGTGCATATAAGGATTTTCGCTCTCTAAACCATGAAAAGTTGGAAGATACTGTATCATCCCAGCTTTAAAATCTTTGTGTGGTGAATTAGGAGGAAGCATTATACACGAAGGTGTAGCCGTGCGAGTTGGGTGGAGGTACTCTTCAAGAGTCCAAATGGGTTTTCTCTCGTATTCACTCATATTGTGTGCGCTAGACGTGGATGGTATGGAAAAAAGAGTTTCAAATATGTGTTCTGAATATGAACTTGAATCTTCTTGTTCTATTCTAGCAAATCTACTCAACCGATCCCTAAGTCTTGGCATGCAATTAAACTCAAGTAAAACAAGAAACAAAGATAAACAAAAATAAATAAATAAAAAAAAGAGTCCACTAAAAATTAAAATCTAACTAAAACTAAAACTAAAATAAAATAAATAAGCAAATAAATAATAAATAAAAATAACAAAAAATTAAAGAATGAACGAAGTTACCGCTTTGTGTTTGGCCAAGCAAACCTGCTCATTTAGATTGTAAACCGTCTCCCCGGTAACGACGCCAAATTTTGATTATGCCCAAAAAGTACTCGTGGTTACTTGCGGTTATCGCAATATAGTTAGGGTGTCAATTCCTTAGAGAGATGGTTACAAAAAACTGGTTTACTCAAACAAAACATTAGCAGTAACTAAGGTAGAAAGAGATAGATTGATTGGTAAAATAAGATAAAAATTATAAGAAAATATTTAAGAATATCAATAGAAAAAGATGGCAAAGCATTGGGAATCCCGCTTGTATTAAACTCTTATATTCAGTTATTGATTCCTGTTATTACTCAGTTGAAGTTTTCGCATCCCAAACCAACAACTAGAAGATATTCAATTCTACACAGGTCAAATTTTAAGGTAATCAATGATTATTTTATCTATGTTAATAGCATACAAAAAGTTATCGTGATGAGTTATCTAACGTCGACAATATACCCTCAAGAAATACTGCAGCAGAAAACCAACACATAAAACAACTTTACCAGTCACAACTGATTTCATAAATCACACATAGAAGAAGTATGACTGGATCTATATGGGAGTTGACAAAACAAGTTTCTGGATTATAAAGCAAAAGATAATAAAGAAAAACAACCATCAATTGTATTAAACATTAAAAAGTACTTTAAGAATCAACAAAAAAAAAACATAGTTATTAAAATACAAGAGTTCATCCTTAACTTTGCCTAGGAGATTAGCTCTCCATGGAAGAAAGAGATACAACCTTGATAGATCGGAGAGACGTCATGGTTTCCTTGAAGTTCTTTGTTCTCCTCTCTTGATTTTATGTTTTTGGCTTTTTTTTTTTATGTGTTTTCCTTTGTTTCTCTCATATTTTTCTCTTTTTTTAGGGTTTGGACGAAGTTGGGTTTATATAGAAAAGTTCTGGAGTCATTATGGGCACAAAACACATTAAAAATAGGGTTTTGGGGCGTTCTGGGGTGCCGCAGCGCTGGTGTTTGCTGGCTTTTGTATGAGTGCCGGATCTGGTGGCGAGTCGCGACACCCAAAGTTGGCGTGTCGTGACGCGTGGCAAGGGGAAAATTCTGGTTTCGTGCTTTCTTCGTTTCCTTTCTTCCCGCGTGCTTCTGATTTGTCCGTATGGTCCCTAAACAAGTGTAATTACTCCAAACTTCATATTTCATTGTTCCTAATAACAAAGCATAAAATAAACTCTAATTTAGATTAAATACAAGATAATTAAGCCGAGTTAGCAGTGTTCGAAGTACATTTATGTGCATTTATCAATCATATCATACAAGGTGCCTCCATTCTCATGTCTCCACATAGACGATCCCGGATTAAGGTCGCCATACAAATATATAATGGACCGCAGCTATAGATAAACCATAAAAAAGTACCCACTCGATTTTCTCTCTATGGACTATTTTAGGTTACTAACTTCAGACTTAAATCCTCTTGTGTATCACACTCATACACTAATTCTGAAGACACGTGAGTAATTTAGGGTAATCAAGATAATTTACAATATGTGATATTTGAACAAATACTTTGATAAATGAATAATGCATCATTTTATTTCATTACATATATAAAATCGTTTACATTACATGATGCTCTTGGGTATATATCCCAATAGTCAGGTGGCAGAGTTACTTTTGGCAGAGCAGTTGGGGAAGAAAGCAATCGCATCGATGGTAAAGTCATGATGCTGACGTCATGATATTAATGTAACAATAGAGTTTTCCCTAGTATATAAAGGGGTTGATAATTCATTGTAAGGGGTTAGCTAAATTCATTCACGCATAACTTGTAATAGAGAGCTAAAAGCTTAAGTGTAAAAGTGAGTTTGTAAGAGGTCGGTCAGCCGAGCTCAAGAGATAGGTCGGTCATAGCCTAACTACATTATAAAACCTTCCTTTTCCCTTGTGGCCGTGGGTTTAGGTTGGATCCATTCCACCGAACCACGTTAAACCCTCTGTTTTGTCTTCGACGACGGAATGGATGGAGAATATGGAAGAAACCATCCGGAGTGAAAGGGAAGAAACACAGAAGGAGAGAGAATCAACCCAAGCCTTCATGAAGGTTATGATGGAGAAGTTGGATAAGTTAGAAGAGAAAGCTGGTGAAATAGGGGGAACGGGCCCCAGATAAAGAAGAGAAGAGATAACAAAGGGAAAGAGGGTGGCTGGAGCCTTACCTGCAGGCAATTTATGGGAGGAAGAGGAAGGTAGGTATGTAGGCGTCGGAATCTTCCAGCGACAGTCCATGTTTCGTAGAGAGCGACTCAGGATGATATCCGATGGAAGGGCAAGAAACTCCCGTTTACGAAAGGTATCGTACTCAAGATGAAAGGTGCGAGAGAAACATTGGACGTAAGCATGACAGACATGATAAAGAGCTAGTTTCGAAAGGAGATGAAAAATGGGAGGAAAACATAAAAGACGGACCAAAGGGTGACCGAGACTTGGGACATCGTCCCCATTCACGGAAGCAATTTTGGCTATGGGATTTCCAAGTAGATTCACTATGCCCTCCATAAATGTTTACAAGGGAAGTACGGACCCCAATTCTTATGTTGATAGGTTCATTCTGATGATGGAAATTCAGGAATGGTCGGAGAGGCCATCTACAAAGTGTTCCCTTTAACTTTGGGAGGGTTGGCCAGTTTGTGGTTCAGGAACTTTACCTCTGGGAGTGTAGGCAGCTTTGATCAGTTGAGGAGATCCTTTATACGGCATTTTAAAGGTGCATGTGTACCGAGAATGATGATGGGCTCGTTTAGGTCGATGAAGCAAGAAGACTGTGAGTCTTTGAAAAGCTTTGTTGATAGATACCATGGCTTGGTTTTAGAGATCGGGGCGTACGAGTCTCTGGAGGCCTTGGAAACTTTTAAGGGGACTCTCAAGGTCGAAAGATTGTGGTCCTACCGGAGGATACAAGAGATATCAGACTATGGTGTGGCTTTGGAGCAGACAAGGAAGTTTGTGCTGATAGAGGAAGATGAGAAGATTGATCGAGGTGGGGGCACCTAGAGGACCAAGGTACTCACACCGGAAAAATGGCGGGATGTGGGTAGAGACATGGGGAGACCGATCCCGAGGCAAAATGAGTTCAAGTTGATACCTTAGAATATCAAGTACATGAGAAAAGGCCGCCTACCCAGTGTTGGACAAAATGACCCATAGCGTCACTATTTGCACATATCATTGTGTTGTTGTAGCAAATTAACTATGTGACAAGGAAATTGCACTCTCATCATTTGTGATTAGATCACCATAGATATATAAATGAAGAGAGGTCCCTATGATTAGTTCCTGGACTGAGAATGATATGAGACAGTATCAGTCCCCGAAGGTTAATCATTAAATATCCATAGCCGGAGTATTATCGAGACTGGACATCGATAATGCGGAATAGGCTAGTATTGCACTTGTGTGCGTTGTGAGGGCACAACGGCATAGTTCTCATATATATAAGTATCAGATACTTATGCAAGTGCGATAGGAGGTCGTGTTTCACCGATGGTACGGGAAACAGCTTCGCTCTGGATAGACCCCTCGGAATCCCATTGGTATTATGACTTTGTGTCTATGGGAGGCCGAAATCAAGGTAGGTGTGTATAGTCTTAACCTGAGACTTACATCGCTAATACTTGCGATAATCGGTAGACTTTGGTCTTGGTGGTATAGGGCTTTAACCGGTTCTGCGTACACCACTTCTGGGTTTATCAGAGAGTCGTAGTGTATTGGGTGTGATGTCAAGACGGAAGTATCACTCCAGTCATAGTGGAGATGATGTCACGCAGGATACGGTATTAGTGCTCTTAAGTGCTGGCCGGCCATCGGGATATTATGACAAGGTCATGTATATCCGATTATAGAGACTAGTTACCAGACATCCGACATGTGCTTCGGACGGGGCAGACACTTATCCAGCCCCAGCCCTAGCACGTGACTATCCGATATTGGGCTGATATACGCAATACTACGATATACTACGCTTGATACAGATCTATATATTCCTGTAAGAATATTTCTGGAGAATTGGGTAGGCATGGCGCTTTGCTAGAAGCCAACCTTGTCTTGTAAATCGGTATAAACGTAGTACGAGGTACTTACGTGTTCGGATAATCCGACGACCGTATTTACTGCCAACATATCCGGAGATCTCATGGGTCGCTTCCTGAAGATTCACCGATGACGTATAACTCGCACTATGATTAATCTGGGATTAATTAGTAAAGAGAGAAGATTATTTCTAGAGAGAGAAAATTAATCTGGGATTAATTGCGGAGATATTTTATCTGGGATAAAATATTAATTAAAGAGAGAGAACGATTAATTTGGAATTAATCGATAAAATAATTATTTGATATATTTTTAGAAATTGGATTTCGACGCGGAATTAAAATTAGATTTTAATTCGGGCGAACGAATTAATTTAGATTAATTCGTTAGCGATGTGAATAGTGATTTCGCTAGACGTAATCACTTAATTACGACGCGACGGAAAATTCGTTAATTCGGAATTAGCGAAACCGAGCCCGAGAGTGGTTGCGAGCGCATGCGCATTTCGAATTCGAGTGCGGCACGCAAGTCACGTCAAGCGTCAAATCGCTAGTCGCATCAAGCGTCAAATCACATGTCACTTTGAGTGATGTGACATTTGAGTGATTGATGTGGTAGTTGAAAGCATTTAATGGCTTTTGCTTTATGCTTTTTGACTTTTGTTTTTGAAATTGAAAAAGTGGTAATTGGTTTATTAATTGTTGAAAATATAAATAAACCAAAAATACATTTTTTTTAATTCATCTCTCTCTCCTCTCATACACGGTTTCACGTGAAACCCTTCCACTTCTCTTTTCCCTCTCTTTTCTTCTTCTCTTCCTCACGGCTTGGAGCCAAATTTCTTCTCTCATTTTTGGTGATGGCCGAATCTATGAGAAGCTAGGAAGAAGATGATGTGCTAGCACACCTTGAGTTATACATAGGTGATAGGGAAACGAATTTATGAGCATGGAAAAGCTTGAAGCTTCAATGGAGTCTTAAATGGCCGATTCTTGGAGGAACTTTGGAGGCCAAAACCGAGCAGCCCCTTGGCTCAAAAGCTTACTGCGGAACTGCTTTGAGGAAGAAAAACGCAGCTTGTTCTTTGCATCTCAAACCGTTCAATGTGAGTTATGTTTCCGCCTTACTCCTTTGATGTGTTCATGCGTTTTCTTGCTTGATTTGTTGATCTTGGGACATATATTAGAATCCAACAATGGTATCTTGAGCTATTATCAAGCATGAAAAAAGTTAGGGTTTATTTTGGGCAAAATCGATTTTGACTTGTTTTGGTTAAATTGATTGTTTAAGCATGCTTGGATGATGTTTAATTGAGATTGTGCATGATCAATTTCATGTAATTGGATTGATTCAATTTTCCCTAAATTTTGGGCATGACAAATTGGGTAAAATCAATTGAAGCATGATTTGGTTGAATTGGTTGATTAAGTATGCTTGTATGTTGATTAATTGAAGTTGTGCATGATCAATTTCAAGAAAATTGGATTGGATCAATTTTCCCCAATTCTTTAGTGTTGAACATGTAACTTGAAATTGGGTAAAATGTGTTTGAGCATGTTTTAATTAAATTGGATGTTTAAGTATGCTTAAAACATGTTTTTTGAGATTGTGTGTGATCAATTTCAAGAAAATGGATTGGATCATTTTTCCCCCCCAAATTAGAGCATGGCCGAAAATTGGATAACCCTAATCTCTTGGTAATTTTGTTTTGTTTGATCATTGGATGACTTAAAAACAATTGGGTAATGTTGTTTTGAAGTTCAATTGGATTGAATTGTGATTTGGAACAATTTTCCCTTAATAAAGTGGCTTGGCCGAATTCAATTAGACATGAAATTCATTGTGATTTTGTTGTTTGATTCATTGGATGAGTTGAATTGATTTGGTAAATTATGATTGTGGACTCAATTGAATTGAAACCAATCGAATTGAAAAACCCCTAATTGCCGAGACTTAAAGCATGTAAATTGGGTTTGATTTTGATAAATTATGTTGGACACTATTGGATGTTAAAGTGCATGATTAATTAGGCTAATTGATGTTTTATAAATGAAATGTTAATTGGGTAATTGATTGTGTATTACACTTAGGTTAATTAATTGTGAAATTTGGAATTTTGTAAGTTTATTAATTTGGGCTTGATTTTGGAAATTGGGCTTGTTAGGTTGTAATTGGGCTTTTGGGCTTTGTTGTAACAAAGTTGGGTTTAGGCAAAATTGGTTGGATCCAATTAGGCCCAAAACCGAATCCAAAAGGTCCAATTATGACTTAATAGACCTTAATTATTTAATTGGGCCTAATGGGCCAAAATTAATTTAAAGGCTTATGGGGTAACTCCCGGATTGGATTTTGGTTTTCGGTTTGACCCGAGTTGACCAAAAGTCCACGCCTATAGAAATTAATTAAAAGCCCATTGGACTTTAATTAAATAAACATTAGATGTTAATCGGGCTTTGAGACCCGTTGCGATTAATTTGGAATTTAAGTCGTAAAGGTTCGTTAATAAAGGTGTAATATTTAATTTGGAATTAAATAGTGAATTAGAATTAAATGCGTATTAATTGGATTTAATTATGTAGTTTAATTTAATTCAAGAATTCGTACTTTGAGTACTTATTCGCAAAACGAGTTTGACTCGAGCAAAAATCAAATCGTTGTTTGAACATTGGATGATCACTAATTATCAGATTAATTAATTGATTGATTGATAACATGCTTGTATGAATACATGGTTGCGATGCATGAATAATGTATATCGGATGGATATTAGTCGGGTGGGACGATTTTGGAAATTGTAATAAATTTGATTTATTAATTGGACCTGCGTGTCCAGCCTTATCACCTCTATACTCTTTGTATTCTCTTCTCACCTATTCCCCTCAATGTATATGAGGTTTCTTTAGAAGTGTAGTGTAACGGGTAAAAGTAAATACATGTGCTAGCTTTGAGAGAGAAAATGAGAGATTTGATTTAGGATCAATGTAAAGTATCCATCAGCATATCATTATTATTTTATTTCATATGCGCTTTATTATGTGTTTAGAATGCATGTTTAAGGGTGTATGAGGATGAGACCTTAACAAAGATAATAAATTGGTAGCCAATTGCACGCGAAAACCCCTCGCTCAATATCAAGTGTTTTTCCTTCCATTGAGTGATTCTCACTCAAGATCCGAGATTGGCATTGGGTTGTTGGCCAAAGTCAAGCCCTTTGTCCGTCAAAGATGTGTTTGAATCACGAGAGTTTTGTTCCATATCGGTGTCTTGTCCAAGTTGTGGTTTGTTGGCCAAAGTCAAGACCACTTCTTGTCCATCGACATTGATTACAAAGCTTTCCATGGTCAATGGGTCACACTTGACTGGGATCACTAGGTTTGTTGTGCCAAAGCCAAGGCTTAGTTGATTTAGAGGAAAAAGGTTAGGTAATACATTGGATGTATTGGCATATATAAGATATATGTTTAGGATTTGGATATCCGCCTACTGGATCTAGGAATTGGATGGGATCCAATTGATCTTCGAGATCTACCTAGTTAATTATCATACAATTTGTTGGCCAAAGTCAAGATTGTGTGATATTTAACGGGATCCTAGCCCACTAGGAAACACTGTTTCCCGAGTACTCGACAGAGGTTAGAGGCTCGCCAAAAAATAGTGGGAGGCAAGTATTGAATTTGTAATACTCGTTTAATAACTTGCCATACGCGCTCATAATAATTATTTCGTCGAATAAATTAAATATTAGTTGAACTAATATTTAATTGTTGTTTTTAATACAGTTGGACTGTATTATATTTGATTATATATAATTGGATTATATTAATCAATATATTTGAATTAATTAATTTCAGTTTACAGTTGATTTTATAGTTGGACTATAGTAATCAATGTAATTGAGGTTAATTATTTAGATTATATTTGATTATATAGTTGGACTATTATAATCATTATAATAATAGTACCACTAATCGTTGATTAAATAATTGGACTATTGTAATCAAGATAAAATTGAAAAGTTGGATATTTAAAATATAATCTGGGATAAAATATTTTAAATGATTTAATTTTCATATTGGGAATAATAATAGGTTATTTTATTTGATAAAATAACTTATTATACCTTAAGCCCAAAATTAAGCAAAATAAGTAGAGCATAAAATCTTTGGAAGATTTATGTGATGATGACTTTAGTGCTTAATAATATACTTGTCATAAATCTAATTTTAGATTTAAGAAGTATTAAAATTGCAATTTATAATTCTTGGAGAATTATTGACTATTCTAGAGGAGATAAAGTCAAAGTTTGCAATTGGGCATGTAGCACGAGGTGCACATCATTTCGATATTCTAAAAAAAACCCAAGGCTTGGCCTAAGTTTCTGAATATTGAAAAGGATAATTGACATATCCCAAAGTGACTACCATTTGGATATGGAAGACACGAAGGAATTAAAGAAAGGCGAGCTCTAACTTTAAAATTTTGTCAAAGTTATGTTCACTACTAGTATTGAAATTGGATTTTAAATACTTAATGTGGTACATAAAATATATGTATTGATGTTCAGAATCCGCTATGAGCTGGATACTGACTTCAAGCCGAGATTTATCTGTGAATTGAAAACGGGACGAAAGTCGCTGTTTTAACCGTAGATATCTGAATTTAGGAACTACCTTCGGGTTGTAGTACTTAAATTTAAACTGTTATAATGTAGCTAGTTTGACTAGAACATTATCTCTATATCGCGTATAACCCGCTGCGGGTATACCTTTATATTCTAGAACACTAAAGTGTTTCATTATATAAAGATGATGTTGATATAAACACATTAGATGTGAATAACAGGATTTATATTTTGAATATAAATAATATCTCAAATATATATAACATGACAAATAAATAGCTCAAATTGATTTGATCAGTTAAGAAACTTAATTATGGCATAGTTGTCAAGGACACTACTAAACAAGAATCGTATATCCGCACTTTTGAAGAGCGGGTACTAGGACTGATTTGATTCCATTCAAATAAAGTCTACGAATCTAGTCTATTTGGGCAAAGTGCCTAAAACACTATTTACTTGGTAAAAGTGTAAATGCCACCGATCTGTTAGCCCTACTTCATAGTGAAGAAAGTGGGCCCATGTCTAGCTAGGCTAGATATGGATTTGAATATTTCGTGACCTGTACGGATGTGGCATCGCGTATGGTTATGTGTTTCTTTTGGAAACACAAATCGGAAACTTTTAGAGTTTCGACACGAAATAGACAAATTGATCGGCTAAAGTATTAAACCGTCATGTTAGACTGTAATGGAAAATACTTAAGCAATAAGTTTCTAGTTTTTTATGAAAGAGTATAGTATTCTTTCAAATTAAGGACTCCTCCCGGAATACGTCAGTTTGACGGTGTGTCCGAACGGATTAACCGAATTTTGTTAGACATAATAAGGTTAATCACGAGTCGCTCTGAGCTACCATTTCCTTCAATAGGATATGTTTAACAGTGCAAAACTTATTTAGAATAAGGTTCCATATAAATCTGTTTGACAGATATCATATAGATATGAACAGGAAAGAAACGGGGTTTCTCATTCCTGATAATTTGGGTATGCCAGGCATAACGTTTGGATGATACCAAACTAAAAGACCCAAATAGGATAAGTGCCATTATAGGTTATCCTAGGGAAACCTTAAGTACAGTACTTATAAATCTCACATGAGAACAATGTGATTGTTGCTCACCATGCGGTTTTTTCCTGAGAGGAATACCGATATGCAGTGGTCAGTGGGAGGATAGTGATACTCGATGAAAATCGGAGTAATACTGTTTAAGGCACGAATCCTTAATGGAACACAATAGTTCATCCAGGATGAGACTATTACCATTAATCTTCGAATACACAAGAACCGCGCGTAGGTCGGATTGAGTCAGAAAACAACCTGGGGTATGGGTTTCTGATCGCACCTCATAAAGATGTCTATCTTATTGAGGAATACTAACTGACTACGTATGAGGAAGTGATACAAGGTATCAACTCCCTAATTATGGCAAAGTGTCATGTAATCCGAAATGGATTCCATGTATATCAACCAGTTTGGATACTAGTTGATGTACCACAAGGCATTGTGCCTATTGGTACTATATGTCTTCTAGGAAGACATACATGGAAGACAACATACCAACGTATAGAGCTAGGCTTTAACGGAAAGGTATCGTTATCAACATTGTGTTGATTACGATTCAACCTTTTACCTGTTGCCACGGTAAATCCATTTGGATAATGCAGATTATTCGATCCATGATTGGATTGAAGCAAGCATTAGGTTCTTGGAATTATCGTTCTGATATAATCATAATGATGTATGATTTAATTCAAAACGAAAATAATTCTAGTGTATATATATGAAGGTTAGTGGGAGCGCACTGATAGTGGTTGTCCTATAAAATAATGATAATACGTCATTTCTTGGAAATGATATTCCCATAAAATAAATATCGGCGAAAGCTTGGCTTCCGCAATACTCTCCTAGAAACCGTACATTGAAAAATGTACGAGACCTGGTGTATCATACGCTTTGAGCATATGGATTCACAAACAGGCCAATCCGAGTGATAGTCACTGGATTGATGTTAAGAACATCCGTTAGTATCTTAGAGAACTAAGGATGCTGTCTTAGTCTATGGAGAATGAGAACTTGAAGTGACTGAGGTCACTGTAGCAAGTTTCCTATAACCGATAAAGACGACTAAAAGTCTCAAACGGTACTATATAGTTTGAATAACGGTACAGTGAGCTGGAAATCTTCCAAGTAAGATACTGTTACCTAATAAACAACAATGCGGGTTGTTGCTGCAGCTGAAGCAGCAATAGAAGTCATTTGGGTCGATACAAATCTAATTAGATTAGATATAGTTCTGTTAGCAGCTGAGCTAGGCGTCAGCACAGGCTAAAGAATTAATGGTCTCATCAACGATCCATAAACATACTTAGATACTCATCTGATTCATTCGGATCATATATCGTGGCGATGTGATGATCGAATAAATCGCATCAAGATGATAATCATGCAAATCCGCTGACGAATGCATTTCTCAGCAGTTTGAGCCAACCGTACATAGTTCGGGTGTAGGACACTTGAGTGACTGGCTATGTGCCAAGTGGGAGATCGTTGGACAAAATGACCCATAGCGTCACTATTTGCACATATCATTGTGTTGTTGTAGCAAATTAACTATGTGACAAGGAAATTGCACTCTCATCATTTGATTAGATCACCATAGATATATAAATAAAGAGAGGTCCCTATGATTAGTTCCTGGACAGAGAATGATATGAGACAGTATCAGTCCCCGAAGGTTTAATCATTAAATATCCATAGCCGGAGTATTATTGAGACTGGACATCGATAATGCGGAATAGGCTAGTATTGCACTTGTGTGCGTTGTGAGGGCACAAAGGCATAGTTCTCATATATATAAGTATCAGATACTTATGCAAGTGCGATAGGAGGTCGTGTTTCACCGATGGTACGGGAAACAGCTTCGCTCTGGATAGACCCCTCGGAATCCCATTGGTATTATGACTATGTGTCTATGGGAGGCCGAATTAAGGTAGGTGTGTATAGTCTTAACCTGAGACTTACATCGCTAATACTTGCGATAATCGGTAGTCTTTGGTCTTGGTGGTATAGGGCTTTAACCGGTTCTGCGTACACCACTTCTGGGTTTATCAGAGAGTCGTAGTGTATTGGGTGTGATGTCAAGACGGAAGTATCACTCCAGTCATAGTGGAGATGATGTCACGCAGGATACGGTATTAGTGTGCTCTTAAGTGCTGGCCGGCCATCGGGATATTATGACAAGGTCATGTATATCCGATTATAGAGACTAGTTACCAGACATCCGACATGTGCTTCGACGGGGCAGACACTTATCCAGCCCCAGCCCTAGCACGTGACTATCCGATATGGGGCTGATATACGCAATACTACGATATACTACGCTTGATACAGATCTATATATTCCTGTAAGAATATTTCTGGAGAATTGGGTAGGCATGGCGCTTTGCTAGAAGCCAACCTTGTCTTGTAAATCGGTATAAACGTAGTACGAGGTACTTACGTGTTTCGGATAATCCGACGACCGTATTTACTGCCAACATATCCGGAGATCTCATGGGTCGCTTCCTGAAGATTCACCGATGACGTATAACTCGCACTATGATTAATCTGGGATTAATTAGTAAGAGAGAAGAATTAATTCTAGAGAGAGAAAATTAATCTGGGATTAATTGCGGAGATATTTTATCTGGAATAAAATATTAATTAAGAGAGAGAACGATTAATTTGGAATTAATCGATAAAATAATATATTTGATATATTATTAGAAATTGGATTTCGACGCGGAATTAAAATTAGATTTTAATTCGGGCGAACGAATTAATTTAGAATTAATTCGTTAGCGACGTGAATAGTGATTTCGCTAGACGTAATCACCTAATTACCACGCGACGGAAAATTCGTTAATTCGGAATTAGCGAAACTGAGCCCGAGAGTGGTTACGAGCGCATTCGCATTTTGAATTCGAGTGCGGCACGCAAGTCACGTCAAGCGTCAAATCGCTAGTAGCATCAAGCGTCAAATCACATGTCACTTGAGTGATGTGACATTTGAGTGATTGATGTGGTAGTTGAAAGCATTTAATAGCTTTTGCTTTATGTTTTTTGACTTTTGTTTTTGAATTGAAAAAGTGGTAATTGGTTTATTAATTGTTGAAAATATAAATAAACCAAAAATACATTTTTTTTAATTCATCTCTCTCTCCTCTCATACACACGGTTTCACGTGAAACCTTCCACTTCTCTTTTCCCTCTCTTTTCTTCTTCTCTTCCTCACGGCTTGGAGCCAAATTTCTTCTCTCATTTTTGGTGGTGGCCGAATCTATGAGAAGCTAGGAAGAAGATGATGGTGCTAGCACACCTTGAGTTATACATAGGTGATAGGGAAACGAATTTATGAGCATGGGAAAGCTTGAAGCTTGAAGCTTCAATGGAGTCTTCAATGGCCGATTCTTGGAGAACTTTGGAGGCCAAAACCGAGAAGCCCATTGGCTCAAAAGCTTACTGCGGAACTGCTTGGAGGAAGAAAAACGCAGCTTGTTCTTTGCATCTCAAACCGCTCAATGTGAGTTATGTTTCCGCCTTACTCCTTTGATGTGTTCATGCGTTTTCTTGCTTGATTTGTTGTGATCTTGGGACATTATTAGAACTCAACACCCAGGTTAACCTCGTTGCCGGAGGAATAGTGTACATCCCCTCAACAAATCCATAGCCCAAATAATTCAGGAAATCCAGGGTAAAGGTTGTTTGTCAGAGCCTGACCTGTGCAAGTTCCCGATCGAGAAGGAAAACCACAGGGCCTATTGTTTGCACCACAATGTAAAGGGACATACCACGAACATATGTAGAAACCTACGGGAGCAGTGGAAAATTTGGTAAAAAATATCTATCTGAGTGAATACATAGACCAAGTGGCTACGAAGGCCAACCAACGCTGATAGCGAAAGTCGTTGGGTTGGGCACTTGGAATACTGAGGAGCTGAGAGGAAGTTTTCAATAGATCCTCTCTTAAAAATGATCCTCAAAGAGTTGTAAGATGGGCAATACATCCCAGAAGCATGAGTAAAACTCTTTCTTCTCAGATAAAAGTTATTTGTACGCGTTTTTTATTATTATGCGAGTGTTTGGCTCGGGACTACATTCGTTCCGCCAAGGCCACCTTTAATCATTGCTCAGGGCTGCATTCGTTCCGCTGATGCCACCTTAAATCATTAGCTCAGGGCTGCATTCGTTCCACCGAGGCCACCTTAAATCATTGGCTCAGGGCTGCATTCGTTCTGCCGATACCAACTTAAATCATTGGCTGCATTTGTTTGGCCGAGGTGTAGACGAGGTACATAGGTGGACGACGCTGTCCCATGCTCGCGGGCCCGTCGGGAGTACGAATTAGCCCGCGGGGGACTAAATCGAAGAAATAAAAATGGAGTCACCACCCAGTGTGAACTGGGAAATGATTTAAGGCCGCACTCATCCCTCGCAAGGGAAGACCTCAAACCGTTGGGTTCAGAATGGTCTCTTACTTATGCCGATTGTAATGAAAATATTTAAGAAATAGTATAACCAGGTCTTATGTAACACATGCAAGATAATGTAATCAGCACACAAGATTGCACACCCATAATCATAAATAAAAAATGAAGGCAAAATGCATAATTCATAAACGTATTAAACAATGGAGCGCAATAATGTAATTAACAATAATCGTAAAAGCATTAATAATAAAAACAAGCACACATAATTAGATACATAATGCAAATGAAATGACCAAAGGAGTAAACATTCATGACATGTGATGAAAAGATGCAAAACAACAACCAAAAAACAAATATGAATAACGAAGTCAATGGTATGCAAAATGTAAGTAACATGATGATGAAAGAGATGCGACCGAAGCCAACATCTATATAGGACCTCGTATGCCCGATTGAACGTATCTCACGTTCAATCAAATGTACTTCGTCCGGCGCGGCAAAACATCGTGGTAAAGGTAGCCTTTAGGCATTTCCCTCGAATAGAGGACATTTACCCCACCTGATTAGCCCATGCTCACTAGATGGCGAAACAAGAGTAAACAAAGCAATAACATGCGGAAGGTAAATAATTGAATAAAAAGGCGCGGCAAAATATTGTGGTAAAGGTAGCCTTTAGGCATTTCCCTCAAATGGAGGACCTTTAAACCAACGTAATTAGCCCATGCGCACTAGATTACAATGCATGAGTAATCAAATAAATAATATGGGACCTTGTATGCCCGACTGAACATATCTCACGTTCAATCAAACGTACTTCATCTGGCGCGGCAAAACATCATGGTAAAGATAGCCATTAGGCATTTCCCTCGAATAGAGGACCTTTACCCCACATGATTAGCCCATGCGCATCAAGCAACAATACATGAATAATCAAATAAATAATATGGGACCTCGTATGCCCGATTGAACATATCTCACGTTCAATCAAACGTACTTCGTCCGCATGGCAAAACATCGTGGTAAATGTAGCCTTTAGGCATTTCCCTCGAATAGAGGACATTTACCCCCATATGATTAGCCAATGCTCATCAAAATTACAATGCATAAACAAAGAAATAATGCATATAAAATAAATAACGGAACAATAAACATAGATTTAAATCACAAAATGAAACACGTGCTTGAAAGTTTCTCAAGCGGTACGTGGAGTTGTATCCCAAGTACAGACCGTACTACCGTCCATTCGGATTCGGCTACGAAATTTACGTCTGGGTTTCCATCCGATATACCGCGAGAGATAGCACCGACCATTTAACATAACGCAATCATTAACTCAATGTATACATGAAATATGATAATGCATGTGATGAAATAAAAATAAATAACGGAAGCGATAAATAGTAAGCTAAGTGCGAAATATTAAAGGAAGATAAATGACTGAAAATAAATGTGGAATAGTAAAGCAATGTGACCAATAGTTTGGCCATTTTTTTAATGTAGGATTTCGCATGCCCAAGCATGCCGTGTCCGGGATAACAAAATAAAATATAACAAAGGGGGCCCTCAGGTCTTACCTTTTAAGTCGCTTCTCGGGAGTGCGTTGGGATGTCGCCGGAAGGGTTAATGTTACGTAACTTTTCTGGTTTTCTGACTCGGGGGTGCGCCTCTATTTTGGGATGCTGTTTCCGCTATTTTCTTCACTGTTTTCTGCTATTTTTACTACAGTTTTGCTCGCTATTTTGCTCGATGTTTTGGGGATTTTTTAGACTGGTTTTGGGTGTATTTTGGGACTGTTTAATCGGTCAAAGGGGCTTTTATTTGGTGGCTTTGTTTAATCGGTCAGCATGTTGTTTTTGGTCGGTTCAGGGGGTTGATTTTCACACGTTGCTTTGCTGTTTAGTTTAGTTGTTGCCGGTGGTGGATGTTTGGTTTCATTATTACAGTTCACGGTTGGCTTTAGGTCACGGTCCAATGGGGGTTATTTGGCTTTGTTGTTGTTGTCGTCTGCTGGTGGGCTGGTTGAAGCGTGTTATTGTTGTTTGATTGCGTGGTCAGTTTTGGCTTCTCGTGTGAGTCGGTGTGCTGTTTATGTGCGAGTCGGTGACGGTATGGATTGTTTGTTGAAGGGTCGGTAGCTAAGGGGAAGGGCTGCGTCAATTCTTGTTTTAGGTTTTTGTTTTGGTTTAAATGGCAGTTGATGTTCACGTCAAGGGCAGTTAGTTTATGGTTTGTGGCTGCTGATTTAGGTTCGGTTTTTGGTTTGTGAGGTGTCGTGTGGGGTTGCTGGCAGTAGGGTTCCCGAATGGGAGAGAGATAGCAGTGAAGCCGTGTGAGTTAGGGTTTATTTAGGGTGTTTGTTGCTTCCATAAAAACAAAGATCCAAGGTTGAGAGATGAGAGAGCTGTGCTGTGATGTGTTGAAATGAGAGAGGGGAGAGTTGTGTGCTTCTCTGTTTTGGTGGCTCCCGAGAGCTGCTCTTGGAGTTGTGTGAGTTGCTAGGTTTATGTGTGTGTCTTCGTGAGTTGGTTTGTTTGTTGTCGTGAATCAGAGGAGTGAGAGCCGTGAGTCTTAGGGTTAGTTTTATTGTGCGAGGCCAAGAGAGAGAATTAGAAGGATAGAGTGGTGAGAGAGAGAAGTGAAAAAGAGAATGTATTAGGGTTTGTATATTTTGTGTTAAGGTGCCGTGAGTCTTAGGGTAAGAAGGGACGTGGTTATTCTTGTTGTTTGTTACGTGAATGAGGGTTTCTATTGTTTGAAAGGGCGTGATCTTGGCTGTGTGTCTAGGGTTTTTTTTAGAGAGAGACGAGAGGTTAGAGCCAATGGGGAAGGGTTTGGGATATGGCATGTTTTTATAATGGTGTATTAGCGTTTCCTTGTGCATGGGTTTTCAAGAAGGAAAAGAATCAAGTAATAAGGGATACATTAAGTTATTAAGGGAAATAGATCATGTAATTTTGGTGGGGGTATATTTAATCAAATTATTTAGGAAAGAATTTGTGTATTTTTGGTGGGGAGTATCTTTGATTTGGTGCGTGATTTATTTAAATTAGGAAGTGATTTATTTAATTTAGGAATGAGATTTGTTTTGTTTTGATTTTAATTGGATTTGATTTAATTTAATTGGATTTAATTTAATTTGTGACATGTTTTTTAAATGTTTTAATTATTTTTGGATTGGGCTTGGGCGAAATCTGCTTTGGATGGGTGCAGGGATTTTGGGCCGAGGCTTAATATTTTAAAACAGAGATTAATCGGGCGAACCCAAGGCCAATTAGCGAGTTATACTTCTTGATGTATTTATTTTTAAACTTTTTCCTTTCCGACGTCCGTTTCTCGCGACTTCCGCAACTTATCGGGTAGTGCCTCCATACGAGGCTCATCATTGGGCTTTCATGCAAAAATACTAGTGTCTACACTCGCCCCCACTTTGATGGGACTTGTGCAGTGTGTGACAATGACAATCCTATCAAAGTCATGCATGCATTTTTACTTACCTGGCTAGCAAGCTGCCGCCGAACTTACCTGTTATTCAGAGATACTTCAAACTGAGTTGATGTGGTGGTGAGGTGCTTTGACCCCTGGTCCATTCTCGAACCGTTACTTGAGAGATGGCTCATTTTTGAATCGTTACTTGAGTTGAGATTGATGGCGAGGCGCTGTGACCTCTGAGTCTTGTTCCCGAACCACCGAGTGGGTCTTGTTCCCGAACTGAGTTGTGGGTCTTGTTCCTGATTTGAGTTGTGGGTCTTGTTCCTGATTTGAGTTGTGGGTCTTGTTCCCGAATTGAGTTGTGGGTTTTGTTCCCGAATTGAATTGTGGGTCTTGTTCCCGAGTTGAATTGTGGGTCTTGTTCCCAAATTGAGTTAAATTGTAGGTCTTGTTCCCGATTTGAGTTGTGGGTCTTGTTCCCGAATTGAATTGTGGGTCTTGTTCCCGATTTGAGTTGTGGGTCTTGTTCCCGAATTGAATTGTGGGCCTTGTTCCCGAATTGACTTGTTGCTCTTGTTCCAGAACTGAGTTGTGGGTCTTGTTCCCGAATTGAATTGTGGGTCTTGTTCCCAAGTTGAATTGTGGGTCTTGTTTCCAAATTGAGTTGAATTGTGGGTATTGTTCCCGATTTGAGTTGTGTTTTTGCCGTTTTTCTTCAAAACCTGCGGAAAAATAAGACAAAGATTGCGTGCATGCGACATGTATGCATGTTTGCATTGATGTATTCCTATTCTGATGGGTTAGGCCTTTCTTAGGCTCTTTGGTGTCTTTCGCCTACAAAAATCTTTGATCGCCCCCTAGGTTTGCTTACAGTTTCCTTCTGCCAGTTCTTTTCTAGTGATTGCTCAATTTTCTTTGATCCCATAGCTCAGGATTTCGTTGCGTCCCTTATTCGCGGGTGGTAGACTGGTCGCCCCCAGACTCGGTTTATCTTTTTGTTCTTCGTTGCTTGCACTCGGCCAAAGTAGATCATTTGATGCGGTGTTCCGTACTGTCATACCACATTACTCTCTTTTACGAGATAGTCCCAATAGTTGTACTTATTGTTGCCCTCAAAGGATGCTCAGTTTCGAAACCAGAGAGCCTTCAAAGTACTCGAGGTAACTCAAATCCGACCGTTTGAATAAATGATCTGAACCAGACTCAAAGTGTGTGTGTGCAAAGGTTCTTTTACAGCTTAATCCTCAGGTAAGCCAACTCGATGATTTTGTTTCAAAGGATGGGATCAATGGGTCAAACCAACCTAGATGTCTTGACCATGCTCTGCAATTACTTCTTCGTACTCAATGTGATATGATTTTATTCTTCTTTTCTTTCAATTTTTTTTACACACCTACCCTTTAAGGTAGCATTTCTCCTCATGGTGGTCCTAATACTTGCCCATGGGTAGCTTCACGCTTATCGGTTATAGGTGGTTTATATTTTATTCTTTAGAGACTTTTCTCTGGTTTCCAACCATACCACATATTGTAACACAAGTAAGTCAGGATGGACATCTAAGTGAACAGTCATTCATCGATCTGCACTCTCTTCAACTAGTCACCTTGCCGACTACTCAGGCTTTCACTGCTAAGATCCTATAATTAAGTTCTCGCGAGTCTAGTCGAGATCAACCACTCAAAATATCGGATGAAATCACATCTCGCACTTATTATTTCTAAGGTTTCACCCTAAAGCAAACAATTTCATCATCGGACTCATGTTTAGCTATTGAGGACTAAAAACAAACATTTTTTCTTTTTTTCTCTTTTTTTTTTCTGAAGGCCCCCCAATGGTCTTTCTATCTTTGCTGTAAATTTTTATGTTCCTCGGTTTCCTTTTCCCCGATATCTATGTTTGCTAAACTCTTCTTGACATATCTTTCTTTTATCTCTAACCCAACGGATATCCATGATGGCTTTTAAGACACATGGGTTAACATGATGCGTGTATGCATGAGATGAATGAGATGCGTGCGATGTATGAGATATAATATGTATGTGGTTATCAAACAGAATATATCTTTCCGACCTTATTTCTCCCAAACTCGCGGTAAACCTTTTTTTGGTTCTAGGTATGGCTTATTTTATGTACCAATGTGGGGTACATAAAATCGTTCTCTCCTATGCTACGGGGTGAACCTTGGCTGCTTCTGTCCATTTCCATTGGTAAAAGACAAAGACCGCCCATTTACGACATGGACTGAGCCGATTATGGGATCATGCCATTGTCTAGAAACGACGAATTGGGCTTTCGGCGACCGTGGTCATGGGGATAAACTTGGAAGCATCCAAAAGTATACAAATATGTCATAACAAGGCGTATCCTTTCTGGATGAAAGCCAGTGCGGATATCGGACTCATGCTTCTGGCATACATGGATCATGTTTGGATTTTCTAAGCCCATCAAGGTTTTCATACAAGTTGGCCCATTATCATTTTATAGCATTCAATCACATTATTGCGAGGTGCAAACTTGCCCCAGTTGCAAAAAGCCCAACAGGTTTACACTTTTGCGATAACGTGGCTAAACAACTTCAAATGATAGGGGGCCCAAACAAAAAGTAGCCCATCGAGATTTTAGAAGCTTTTGGCCCAATCATCATAAGACACAAACTTATCCCAGTTTAAATGGCCCAACAACTCCACATCTCATGAAAAAAAGGTCCAAATGAATCCAAATGATGATGGTCCTAAACATAAGCAAAAATGGTAGCTTCTATAGGTAATACAACTATGGTTCACATGCGGGTTTTTAGGAGTATAGATAAAGGCTCCCGCCGGCGAAGGATTGCCACAACTAGGTCTCCCTACTCAAGGGTTCGCGCGACCAAGTGATCGCACCTTTTTTATACCTTAAGGTACGTGCCAACGAGTGATGGTACCATATAATGATCTGCCGCTTCGAGTGAAAATGACTTCACGATACATGAATAACTGTCAAATGGATTCCTCTATTGAAAATTCCCCAGAGGGTGGGTGGAGCGAACTCTGTTAAATACCCTTACCTTTTAGGCTCTTATCGCCTTGGTGACAGGAATAAACAATATATCATCCAAACTTCGAGTAAATGATTATCTAGATGTCTTCACAACTTTTCTTTTTGGCTATAAAAAGGTAGTGAGTGAAGGAAGACACCAAATCATTATCTAACTCTAATAATACCTTCGGTTAAATCAACTTTAGACAAGGTTAACTAAAACAACAATCACAAATATTACAAGACATTATTTCGGGGCCGATTCTCTATCCCCAGTGGAGTCGCTAGACTGTAGACGAGGTACAGAGGTGGGCGACGCTGTCCCGGGCTCGCGGCCCGATCGGGAGTATGAAGTATCCCGCAGAAGACTAAACCGGAGAAATAAAAATGGAGTCGCCACCCAGTGTGAACTGGGAAATGATTTAAGGCCGCACTCACCCCTCGCAAGGGAAGACCTTAAACCGTTGGGTTTGGAATGGTCCCTTACTTATGCCGATTGTAATGAAAAGATTTAAGCAATAGTATAACCAGGTCTTATGTAACACATGCAAGATAATGTAATCAGCACATAAGATTGCACACCCATAATCGTAAATAAAAAATGAAGGCAAAGTACATAATTCATAAACGTATTAAACAATGGAGCACAATAATGTAATTAACAATAACTGTAAAAGCATTAATAATAAAAAAAGCACTCATTATTAGGTACATAATGCAAAGGAAATGACCAAAGGAGTAAACATGCATGACATGTGATGAAAAGATGCAAAACAACAACCAAAAAACAAAGATGAATAGCGAAGTCAATAGTATGAAAAATGTAAGTAACATGATGATGAAAGAGATGCGACCGCGGCCAACATCTATATAGGACCTCATATGCCCGATTGAACGTATCTCACGTTCAATCAAACGTACTTCGTCCGGCGCGGCAAAACATCGTGGTAAAGGTAGTCTTTAGGCATTTCCCTCGAATAGAGGACCTTTACCCCACCTGATTAGCCCATGTGCACTAGATGGCACCACAAGAGTAAACAAAGCAATAACATGCCGAAGGTAAATAATTGAATAATAAAAGGCGCGGCAAAATATTGTGGTAAGGGTAGCCTTTAGGCATTTCCCTCAAATGGAGGACCTTTAAACCAACATAATTAGCCCATCCGCACTAGATTACAATGCATGAGTAATCAAATAAATAATATGAGACCTCGTATGCCCGACTGAACATATCTCACATTCAATCAAACGTACTTCGTTCGGCGCGGTAAAACATCATGGTAAAGGTAGCCGTTAGGCATTTCCCTCGAATAGAGGACCTTTACCCCCACATTATTAGCCCATGCGCATCAAGCAACAATACATGAATAATCAAATAAATAATATGAGACCTTGTATGCCCGATTGAACATATCTCACGTTCAATCAAACATACTTCGTCCGGCGCGGCAAAACATCGTGGTAAAGGTAGCCTTTAGGCATTTCCTTGAATAGAGGACCTTTACCCCACATGATTAGCCCATCCGTATCAAGATTACAATGCATAAACAAAGAAACAATCCATAGAAAATAAATAACGGAACAATAAACATAGATTTAAATCACAAAATGAAACACATGCTTGAACGTTTCTCAAGCGGTACGTGGAGTTGTATCCCAAGTACAGACCGCACTACCATCCATTTGGATTCCGATACGGAATTTATGTCTTGGTTTCCATCTGATATACCGCAAGAGATAGCACTGACCATTTAACATAACGCAATCATTAACTCAGTGTATACATGACATATGATAATGCATGTGATGAAATAACAATAAATAACGGAAGGAAGATAAATGACTGAAAATAAATGCGAAATAGAAAAGTAATGTGACCAATAGTTTGGTCATTTTTTTAATATAGGACTTCGCATGCCCGATTGGACGTATTCCACGTCAAACCAAGCATGCCATGTCCGGGATAACGAAATAAAATATAACAAATGGGGCCCTCAGGTCTTACCTTTTAAGTCGCTTCTCGGAAGTGCGTTGGGACGTCGCCGGAAGGGTTAATGTTACGTAACTTTTCTGGTTTTCTGACTCGAGTTCGCCGCTATTTTCGGCTGCTGTTTCCGCTATTTTCTTCACTATTTTCTGCTGTTTTTACTGCAGTTTTGCTCGCTATTTTGGGGATTTTTTAGACTAGTTTTGGGTGTATTTTGGGACTGTTTAATCGGTCAAGGGGGCTGTTATTTGGTGGCTTTGTTTAATTGGTCAGCAGGTTGTTTTTGGTCGGTTCAGGGGGTTGGTTTTCACACGTTGATTTGCTGTTTAGTTTAGTTGTTGTCGGTGGTGGATGTTTGGTTTCATTATTGCAGTTCACGGTTGGCTTTAGGTCACAGTCCAAGGGGGGTTATTTGGCTTTGTTGTTGTTGTCGGCTGGTGGGTTGGTTGAAGGGTGTTATTGTTGTTTGATTACGTGGTCGGTTTTAGCTTTTCGTGTGAGTCGGTTTGCTTTGTGTGTGAGTCGGTGACGGTGTGGATTGTTTGTTGAAGGGTCGGTAGCTAAGGAGAAGGGCTGCGTCCATTCTTGTTTTAGGTTTTTGTTTTGGTTTAAATGGCAATTGCTTTTCACGTCAATGACAGTTAGTTTATGGTTTGTGGCTGCTGATTTAGGTTTGTTTTTTGGTTTGTGAGGTGCCATGTGGGGTTGCTGGCAGTAGGGTTACCGAATGAGAGAGAGATAGCAGTGAAACCGAGTGAGTTAGGGTTTATTTTGGGTGTTTGTTGCTTCCATAAAAACAAAGATCCAAGGTTGAGAGATGAGAGAGCTGTCTGTGACGTGTTTAAATGAGAGAGGGGAGAGTTGTGTGCTTTTCTATTTTGTGGCTGCCGAGAGCTGCTCTTGGAGTTGTGTGAGTTGCTAGGTTTATGTGTGTGTCTTCGTGAGTTGGTTTGTTTGTTGTCATGAATCAGAGGAGTGAGAGCCGTGAGTCTTAGGGTTAGTTTTATTATTCGTGGCCAAGAGATAGAATTAGAAGGAGAGAGTGGCGAGAGAGAGAAGTGAAAGAGAGAATGTATTAGGGTTTGTATATTTTGTGTAAGGTGCCGTGAGTCGTAGGGTAAGAAGGTACGTGGTTATTCTTGTTGTTTGTTACGTGAAGGAGGGCTGCTATTGTTTGAAAGGGCGTGATCTTGGCTGTGTGTCTAGGGTTTATTTTTTTAGAGAGAGACGAGAGGTTAGAGCCAATGGGGAAGGGTTTGGGATATGGCATGTTTTTATAATAGTGTATTAGGGTTTCCTTTTGCATGGGTTTTCAAGAAGGAAATGAATCAAGTAATAAAAGGATACATTAAGTTATTAAGGGAAATAGATCATGTAATTTTGGTGGGGGTATATTTAATCAAATTATTTAGGAAAGAATTTGTGTATTTTTGGTGGGGAGTATCTTTGATTTGGTGAGTGATTTATTTAAATTAGGAATGGATTTATTTAATTTAGGAAGGGATTTATTTAATTTAGGAATGTGATTTGTTTTGATTTTAATTGGATTTGATTTAATTAATTGGATTTAATTTAATTTGTGACATGTGTTTTAAATGTTTTAATTATTTTTGGATTGGGCTTGGGCGAAATGGGCTTTGGATGGGTGCGGGGGTTTTGGGCTGAGGCTTAATATTTTAAAACAGAGTTTAATCGGGCGAACCCGAGGCCAATTAGTGAGTTAAACTTGTTGATGTATTTATTTTTAAACTTTTTCCTTTCCGACGTATGTTTCCCGTGACTTCCGCAACTTATCGGGTAGTACCTCCATACGAGGCTCATCATTGGGCTTTCATGCAAAAATACAAGTGTCTACACGAGGCCACCCTAAATCATTGGCTCGGGGCTGTATTCGTTCTGTCGAGGCCAACATAAATCATTGGCTCAGGGTTACATTCATTCCGCTGAGGCCACCTTTAATCATTGGCACGGGGCTGCATTCGTTCGGCCGGGGCCACCTTAAATCATTGGCTCGGGGCTGTATTCGTTCTGTCGATGCCACTTTAAATCACTGGCTTGGGGCTGTATTCATACCGCGGAGGCCACTTTAAATCATTGGCTCAAGGCTGCATTCATTCTGTCGAGGCCACCTTTAATCATTAGGTCGGGGCTTCATTCGTTCCACTGAGGCTATCTTAAATCATTAACTCGGTGCTGTATTCGTTCCACCGAGGCCACCTTTAATCATTGGCTCGGTGTAACGACCAATAGTTTTTACTACTGTTGCACTGTAGAATTGTTACATCACGGAGTAAGTCTAATACAAACTCTGATTTTTATGAACTATATAACGTCGGAAAGCGGAGACCGAGATCTACAATTTCTGCGTCAAACATTTTTCCAAATTCGAACCAGAAATTGGTCAAAAATACAAGTCAAAAATTCAAAAAGAAGAAGAAGAAGAAGAAGAAGAAGAAGAAGAAGAACCATGAAGGATGATGAAGATCCAACAAAATAAGGTAAAGAGAGGAATTGGATATAAGATTGAGTGTTCAATATTTTTAATCTTAAAGGATTGGTGAAATTGTTCGACTAATGATGTTAGAAAGTATTTGAAGATGAGAATTGATGGTGTTTAAGAATGTTTAATGAGGATTTTGTTGCGTGATTGTTTGGAACAATGTTTTGATGAATGAATGAAAATTTAGGCCTGAAATTGGCCTTGCGTCGCGACGCAGAATGCCCAGCGTCGTGACGCGATCTGGGAAATAACCCAGAAACGCCTCTGGTGTAAGTCACGATGTGAAGGGTTCGTGCGTCGCGACGCGTAAGGCAAAAAGTTGGGCACCTCTTTGGACAAGTTGCGTCGCGACGTGCACTACTTTGCGTCACGATGCGCGGCCAATAAATGGCCCAAATCAGTTCAAGTCATTTCAGTATCACCTGAACGCGTTAGGGGCTACCCTATAAGTCCCGTATCAACTCGTATGTATTAATTTCATCATGTTATATGTACAATATGCTTCCGAGTGATACTCTTTACTTGAATAGGCAAATTGAGCTTGATTCCGACCTATTTATTCATTCTCCATTTTCTAATAGAAATTATCGATAATAGGTCGTCTCAGGAACCACCGGTTTCACCAGCAAAGTAAATAAAGACCAACGAAACTCCAAAACAGTGAGTGGACTTCTTTTCTCAAACTGATATTATTTCATAGTTTTGACATCAGACTTATTTTTAGCAAATAGGGCGTTAGCCAAAATTTTAATACAGTTATTATTCAGATGATGAAGATTTAGAAAAGAAAATGTTTTATACAATTTTGAGATCTCAAAGTATGATTTTTTTATGTTTTCGGGGCATGGGGAAAAACCCACCCCAGTATGTAACTTGATACAGTTTGGAATTGACGGACAGAGAACATGTGCACATATAGAGGACTGCGGGGATGGAGATACTTAAAGTCCCCAGATCCTAGTTCAGGGCTAGGGGACGGTGATATGTAACGCCCCTAGCCCTTAGTTTCAGGGTCAGGTAGTACCATGGATCAGCACTACCGGCTCTAGTTCAGTGGCTTGGGGACGACGATACATAACGCCCCAATACCACCAGTTTTAGGGACAATAGTGGCATTTTTTGGGGGACGGCGATACGTAACGCCCCAAAGTTATGGATTTACACTACTGGCTCCAGTTAGGCGTATGGGGGGACGACGTTACGTAACGCCCTCATACGTCAGGTTTTTCAGATACATACCAGTATTCATACATCAGATTTCCAGAAAAAAAGTTTTCAGATATCATATTTTCTGGAAACAGTTTCAGAGATCAGATTTTAGAGACAGTTTTCAAAAAGAAATTTTCAAAAAGATTAAGTTTATAAAAGAGATTTCAGATAAAGTTTTCAGAAAAGAGTTTACATATAAAGATATTTCTGGAACTTTGGTTTTAGAACGAAAGCTCTTATATTAGTTTTTCAGTTTTTCATCCACTCACTTAGATCAAACAGCGATCTAACCTCTGCCACTCCCATTTTCCTTGTCTTACAGGTTTCTTGGAGGACGAGCTCGGAAGGACGGATATTGTTGCAGTCACTAGGGTTTGGAGTCCACCAGTCCAAATCAAAGAGTAAGAGTCCAGTTGTAGTTAGTCAGAGTCAAATAAAAGTCTTGTTTTAGTAATTGAGTTATGTGTAGTCATTGTAAAAATATGTGTCTTTATGTAAACAGTATTGGAGTTGAGTTTGTATATTAAGTTGTTAAGTTTGGGCCACGGTTCCATACGTACGATATACATATAATTAGAGAAAATAGTATTAATAATTGAATAACAGTATCAGAGTCAGAGGCTTAAGGGGTTAGTACGGTCTATCCCATTCCGGTAACATCTCCCGAATTGAGGATGTTACAAAGATGGTACCAGAGCACGGTCTAGGGAGTCAGTGACTGTAGTGGGCAGAGTGATGGGGTCTTGTATACGCAGTATGTCCGTGATACTAGTTTGCGAGGCACTACCTCTCCAGTATCTGATCCTCGAGTACGTCTTCAAGATCCATAGACAGTTTAGTAAACTTTCCCAAATTATTCAAATAGTTTTCCTCGCGATAACAATTACACTCTAGATCCAAGTTAGGAATTTTCTTGAAGTTATTCAGTCAATTACCAGAAGTACAAACAATGCTATGAAATCAGATAGTAAAATATAAGAAAAGTTACCCAAGGGAATGAAATTGGAAAGCTATTAGAAAGCAAGAAAGAATGTATAGATGTTTCGACAGCTAGAGACAAAGAAAGATAAAGAGACAGAAAGAGATAGTAAGTTCCAAGAGTACCCACCCAGGAAAATAAAAAGAGAAAGAAAAAGTTAGAAAGAGAAGTAAAAACATAGAATGTAGATATCTAAGTAATCAAAAGAAAATAGAGATAGAGGTACGAAAACAGACAGATAAGAAAATGCCAAAACCTATAGTAGGAAAAATCAGAGACCCAGAGTTATATAATAAAGGATAATACCAGAACTTGCAGTAAAGAAGAGTATAGCAAGCCTAAACAAGAGTAAAATGCCGAGTAGATCTAAGCAAAGTTTCATTTCCTCAAGCGAGGTTCCTTTCTTCCTCATAAAATTTTTCCAAGTTTATCCAATAACTCTCGAGCACCTCGTATAGATAGCGAGTTCCCTGAATAACCAAGAACAACCATAAGGCGGAAGAAGCAAGGAATCATGACTATTCGTGAAGGCTTCTGATAGATGTGAGATGCCATAAGGATTAAGAGATTTTAGATTTCCCGAACTTAGGGCCGTAGGAAAATAAGATGGAGGACGATAGAAATAATGATTAGTTGCCATAATCAAGGAATCCAATAAATAAGGCCACGACTTACCCAGATCCTTACTCCTCCGTGATACCAGTTAAGGAAACAATCCTGATAGAGTCTATCTCATAACTACCCTACGTGAGCAATAGACTCCATCAGGACATATAGTACTAGAACAAGGATGTAGAAACTCATCGAGGCATAAAGAAAAGAACCGAAAAGATATAAAGCAGTTCCCATCAGCATAGATATAGATGACCGTAAGAAACCCAACAAGAGTTCATCTTAAGAAATGGAAAGACCATGGAAGATAAATAACCAAGAAAAGAATTCAGGAAGTCTCAGATGGTATGAAGAAGAGAACCCTAAATAACCCAAAGATTTAGACACGTCAGACAAGGTTCGCAAGACTAGTATGAGTCCACAAGATAGACCAAATGTTGTAGAACCCACAAATAAGCCCAATTCAATAGGAATTCATAGAAGAATATAACAATAGACCTATGAAGTTGGAGATATTTAGGAAATTGCAAGAGTACCAGTATGGACAAAAGAATAGAGTGACCAAATCGAGCTTTATAGCAAGAACATGAAGTGGAGATCTAAGAAGCAGAAAGAAGTATGAACCACTATTAGCCTCTCTAGCAAGACGTAGAGCAAAGAATATGATATGCAAATGGTAGGAGGAACGCGAGAAGTAATAAAGAAATTCGATGCATCCAAGCACGAAGATAACATAACGAGAAGATAGTAGTGTAGAGAATTGATGGTAGTTGTGGGACCCCGAGACATGGAGTAGTCGACCAATTTCCGCAGAATGAATAAGGATTTTTCCTTCCGGAAACCTTGATTCAAGTAAGCATAGAAACACCGAACCAGACACGTGAGCATGTATCCATTCCCAATTTAGGGTCTAATAAAGAAAAGAACCAATAAGGAAGAGAAATTGAGAGATTAGCTGAATTGTGAGATGATTAGACAGCTAAATCAGTAAGTTCAACGAATCATAGATAAAGAGTATGAGGTAGAATAGTTTGAAATTATGATAAGTTGAACTAAGTCAAAATGCCATCGTTGAATCAAGGAACTCGTAAAGAAGTAAAAACTTAGAAGTACCGAGAAAGCAGGGAGAACGATATTCAGGAATATAATGAACAATTTAAAAAAAATCATGGTAGTACGAAGAAAAGACTAGGTAAAGAGTAGTACCTGAACTAAAGATTCTGAAAAAGATGTCCTAAGTAATTGAAGTCGATAGAGTCTTCAGGAAGTAAGGAGGAAGAAGTTTAATGAACCTTTATAGCGGAGCAAGTTTATTAAGGAAGAATAGAAAATAAATTATAGCAGTACTCAGAGGAAGAAATAACGAAGTCAGAAGGTTAAACGACAGAGACTATACATGAATGATTATAGGGTGGTACATGAAAGTTGTTAAAGAGCATGACTCTAGAGTGATATTGTGGAAAAATGTGGAGTGATTGACTGCAGAAAATGATCAGGAGTTAGGTTGGAGAAGGCAAGCCAAACAAGTTTTAGCAGTAGTACCTTAGTATAGGAAATGACACCAGACATGTATCCACAAGAGTCCTAAGTGAAGGATATGTGTCACCGAATCACCGTAACAGAAAGGCCTCAAGATAAATTTCCACCCTCACAACCCTCGCTAACTAACAGCAATGAAGATGGACTTGAAGTTCGTCTCAAGATATCCTCATAAACGAGAAAATTCATGGTGAAAGGAGACTGAAACATAAAGCCTTTAGATACAATACCAGAATAGAATAGAAAAGGAAATAGCTCTAAGTGAGAGATCTAGAAGAGAAGTTATTAGATAAGACAAGGAAAAGAGGAGGTACTAGTTAAACAGTGACAAGAATATAAGGAAACAGTGTTTAACATGACTTGGGGCATGAGAAAGATGACATTCCTCGGATAAGGGGATGAAGATGTAGATCATAGAAGTTTTAGGTACCGAACAGGACAAGAGAGTAAACAAAAAGATTAACAAACAAAAGGCTTGGTAAATAAATGATTAAGGTGCAATGACAGTAAAAGAAAATACTAGGTAAGTATTGGTAAAAGTATAGTATAATACAAGACCGAGAAAATAAGCTTACTACAATAAGGTAAATCATATAAAGAGAGTAATCTAGTATGTAACCAGAGTGGAAAACGAGTTGGTGTGAAACAACAACAATCAAATTTAGTAACAATAGAAGGAAAATACAAAAGAAAAATATAAACTTTAACCAGAACCAAATCACTAACATCGATGTGAATAGCATGGAATACGGTTTAAGTACCAAAGTGCACCCACTTAAGCTTGAATCTTTAGCCAATTGAGAGGGACCACTAGGAAACTAACCAGAAGCAACATTTTGGGTACAAGTGGCGTCAGTAGACAATATCAGTAAGTAAGAAAACCCTTAGCCCATAGATAAGCAGAAATATTGGAAATTTGTGGAAAGAAGCTCACAAGCGATTTAAGCTTGGTAATGAGAATACAAAGAGTTAAATAGCTAAGATATGAGAAGGAATGTTAAGATCAAGTTAAACAAGTACAGCTAGAAGAATATCCAATACCAGCATTGTTAGTAATAACAATTAACACTCCTATAAACTTATCGATTCCAAAAAGAGAGTATAGGAAGCCTAACCATAAGTCACCAGTATCTCTAGTGAGGGTCAGAGATAATACCTAAGGAGAACTTGATTGAGTATAACTAAAGAGTTGAGGAAGGGATTTTCTTGGAGATAAGGAAGGTTGAGCACAACTAGAGGTGCAAAAATAAGGTAGTCCTGGATATCTAGCAAAGATCTTATGAAACAAACACGAAGTAGTAGTTCTTAGTAAGGAACTTAAGGAATATTCATTGAAACTATGAATTCTGAAGAAGTAGCTTATCAAGTATGACATAAGTTTAGAAGTATGAGTCAGATATTAGGAAAGATGGAGAATCTTATGCGCCCACTAGAAGAAGGGCAATGGATGATGTTCATTCAACAAGCAAGATGGAAAAGGAAGAAGGAAGATATAAAAAACCATGAAGGATGAAGAAGATCCAACAAAATAAGGTAAAGAATCATGACCCAAAATTTGGAAATTGTGAAATCTTGATTAAATGAGCATTTGTTGATGGTAGTGGCATGTTAGGGTTTGGTTATTGATTATTGATAGGAGAGGAATTGCATATAAGATTGAGTGTTCAATATTTTTAATCTTAAAGGATTGGTGAAATTATAGGACAAATGATGTTAGGAAGTATTTTAAGATGAGAGTTGATGGTGTTTAAGAATGTTTAATGAGGATTTTGTTTCGTGATTGTTTGAGGAATGTTTGAAACAATTGTTGATGAATGAATGAAATTTTAGGCCTGAAATTGGCCTTGCGTCGCGATGTAGAATGCCCCGCATCGCGACGTGATCTTGGAAATAACCCAGAAATGCCTCTGTGTAAGTCGCATCGTGACGCGAAGGGTTCGTGCGTCGTGACGTGCAAGGTAAAAAGTTGGGCACCTCTCTGGACAAGTTACATCGCGACGCGCGACCAACAAATGGTCCAAATTAGTTCAAGTCATTCCAGTATCACTTGAACACCTTAAGGGCTACCCTATAAGTCCCATATTAACCCGTATGTATTAATTTCATCATGATATACGTACGATATGCTTCCGAGTGATAGCATTTACTCGATTCCGACCTATTTATTCCTTGTCCATTTTCTAATTAAAATTATCGATAATAGGTCATCGCATGAACCACCGGTTTCACCAGCAAAGTGAAGAAAGACCAGCGAAACTCCAAAACAGTGAGTGGACTTCTTTTCCCAAACTGATTTTATTTAATAGTTTTGACATCAGACATATTTTTGAGCAAATATGGCGTTAGCCAAAATTTTAATATAATTGTTATTCAGATGATGAAGATTTAGAAAAGAAAATATTTTATACAGTTTTGAGATTTCAAAGTATGATTTTTTAACGTTTTTGAGGCATGGGGGAAAAACCCACCCCAATATGTAACTTGATACAGTTTGGAATTGACAGACAGAGAGCATGTGCACATGTAGAGGACTGGGGGGACATGAATACGTAATGCCCCTAGATTCTAGTTCAGGGCTAGGGGGATGGCGATACGTAATGCCCCTAGACCCTAGTTTCAGGGCCAGGTAGTAGCATAGACCAGCATTACCTGATCTAGTTCACTGGCTTGGGGACGGAGATATGTAACGCCCTAAGACCAGTAGTTTCAGGGACCGTAGTGGCATGCTTTGGGGGACGACGATACGTAACGCCCCAAAGTCATTGATTTGCACTGTTGGGTCCATTTAGACGTATGAGGGGACGGTGATACGTAACGCCCTCATACGTCAAGTTTTTCAGATACATACCAGTATTCAGACGTCAGATTTCCAGAAATTGAGCTTTCAGAAATCATATTTTCAGGAAACAGTTTTCAGAGATCAGATTTTAGAGACAGTTTTCATAAAGTAGTTTTTAGAAAGATTAAGTTTATAAAAGAGATTTCAGATAAAGTTTTTAGAAAAGAGTTTACATATAAAGATATTTCTGGAACTTTAATTTTGGAACCGAAAGCTCTTATATTATTTTTTCAGTTTTTCGTCCACTCACTTAGATCGTACAGCGATCTAACCTCCCCCACTCCCAGTTTCCTTGTCTTACAGGTTTCTCGGTGGATGAGCTCGGGGGACAGATACTGTTGCAGTCACTAGGGTTTGGAGTCCACCTGTCCAAATCAAAGAGTAAGAGTCCAATTGGAGTTAGTCAGAGTCAAATAAAAGTCATGTATTAGTAATTGAGTTATGTGTAGTCATTGTAAAAACATGTGTCTTTATGTAAACATTATTGAAGTTGAGTTGTTTATTAAGTTGTTAAGTTTGGGCCACGGTCCCATACGTACGATATATATATAATTCGAGAAAAGAATATTAATAATTGAATAGCAGTTATCAGAGTCATAGGCTTAAGGGGTTAGTACGGTCTATCCTCTGCCGGTAACATCTCCCGAATTGGGGATGTTACACTTATGGCTGTATTCGTTCCGCCGAGGCCAATTTTAATCATTGCTCGGGTTGGGTTGAGTCCCATCGGGGCCTTGTTTTATTTATTGGCATGAGGTCGGAGTTTCTCCTTCATGGCCATATGTTGATGGCACAAAGAGGGAACATTCCCTTGTGGCCAAGTATTTATCATGACTCGGGGTCGGGTCGAGTCCCACTGAGGCCTTGCTTTATTTATTGGCATGAGGTCGGAGTTTCTCCCCCATGGCCATACGTTGATAGCACAAGGAGGGAACATTTCCTTGTGGCTAAGTATTTATCATGGCTCGCGGTCGGGTTGAGTCCCACTGAAGTCTCGTTTATTTATTGGCATGAGGTCGGAGTTTATCCCCCATGACTTAGTGTTGAGTGGCACAAGGACATATCTTTCCCTTGTGACCATATTATTGCATTGGCCCGAGGATGCCAAATCAGTCTACGGCTTTATGAACCACTATCGTTTTTTAGTTCCCGGCACCAACTCGCTTACTCGTTGATACCGAGAACTAGGGGACAGATGTTGATGGTGATTTTCGATCCCAAAGATGTCAAAATCTTAAGGAATGGTATAAAGGTTTTCACTTCCTAGATGAGGGGCACAGGCCCAGGTAGCAGAGGCGTCTGACCTAGGAAAGAGATCAGACTTGTTTACATTTCAGGTCTGAGGTGGTCAGATCCGAGGTGGTCAAGTCCGAGGTGGTCCATGAAGGCCAACCTGATGAGAAAATATCAGATTCGACAGTGTGAACATCTGTGAGGGTTGACCCGAGGTGTTCCATGACGGCCAACCCGACTTGGTAGCTCAGTAAGCCATGACAATTTTGCTTCTATCTCCCGACCTGGTAGGGCGGGCTGAAGTGGTAATAATGGTATGATCAAGATCAAATGACGTAAGCCCTACATGTGGACTTACACCTTTCAAAGAGGTCTGGCATGACAGATTACAGGCTAGAGGCAACGTCTGGCAGATGGTATATTATCTTGGTTTAAAGAGATGTTAGGTGGCAGAGTTATTTTCGGTAGAGCAGTTGGGGAAGAGAGCCATCGCATTGATGGTAAAGTCACGTGGCTGACGTCATGATATTAATATAATAGTAGAGTTTGCCTAGTATATAAAGAGATTGAGAATTCATTGTAAGGATTTAGCCAACTTCATTCCCATATAACTTGTAATAGAGAGCTAAAAGCTTAAGTGTAAAAGTGAGTTTGTAAGAGGTCGGTTAGCCGAGCTCTAGAGATAGGTAGGTCGGTCATAGCCCGACCACATTATAAAATCTTCATTTTCCCTTGTGCCAGTGGATGTAGGTTGCATCTGTTGGTTTCTAATTAGGTCCCAAGAATCATCAAACAAGCAAGAAAAACTTGAATACAACAAAGGAGAATGGCGGAAACATACTCACAATGAACGGATCTTGTGACGCGAAGAACATAAGCCTTCAAACTCCCTCAAAGGTCACGGCAGTAGCTCCTCCTTGCAGTGGACTGCTCGGTATTGGTCTCTTTGGCTCCTCTAAGATTCGGCCATTGATGACCTTTATTGAAGCTCCAAGCTTCAAGCTTCCAAGTTCACGAAATCGGTTCCCTATCACCTTAGGAAGACTCAAGTGTGTTCTAGCACTTAGATTTTGCAACAAAATCATCACATTTCTTCTCCTTGTTGCTCGGCAGAACCAGAAAAAGGAAGAAGAAAATGGCTCCAAGCCGAGAG
>SKCR01044880.1:0-65407 GCA_019454045.1 Zanthoxylum bungeanum | reverse complement strand
AATAAATCTATCTTTAGATTTAAAAGTATTAAAATTGCAATTAAAATTCTTAGAGAATTATTTGACTATTCTAGTGGAGAAAAGTCAAAGTTTGCAATTGGGCATGTTGCACAAGGTGCACATCGTTTCGATATTCCGAAACCCAAGGCTTGGCCAAAGGTTTGTGAAATATTGAAAGATAATTGACATATCCCAAAGTGACTACCATTTGGATATGGAAGACACGAAGGAATTAAAGAGGGGCGAGGCTCTAACTTTAAAATATTTGTCAAAGTTATGTTCGCTTCTAGTATTGAAATTGATTTTAAATACTTAGTGTGGTACATAAAACATATATGTATTGATGTTCAGAATCCGCTATGAGCTGGATACTGACTTCAAGCCGAGATTTCTCTGCGAATCGGAAACGGGACGAAAGTCACTGTTTCGACCGTAGATACCTAAGTTTAGGAACTACCCTTAGGGTATGTACTTAAATTAGGAAATGTTATGATGTAACTAGTTTGACTAGAGACATTATCTCTATATCAGTGTTTAATCCGTTGCGGATAAAACCTTTATATTCTAGAACACTAAAGTGTTTTATTATATAAAGATGATACTGAGATAAACACATTAGATGTGAATAACAGAAATTTATATTTTGAATATAATAAAATCTCAAACATATAAAAATGACAAATAAATAGCTCAAATTGATTTGATCAATAGAGACTTATTTGTGGCATTGTTGTCTAGAACACAATTAAACGAGAATCGTATATCCACACTTTTGAAGAGTGGGTACTAGGACTGATTTGACTATTCAAATAAGGTCTGCGAATCTAGTTTATTAGGTTACATACCTAAAATACTATTTACTTGGTAATGGTAAAAGGGGCCACCGATCTGTTAGCCCTATTCATGGTGAAGTTAGTGGGCCCATATCTAGCTAGTCTAGATGTGAACATGAATATTTCGTGACCTTAACGGATGTAGCATCACGTTATGGTTATGTGTTTCTTTTGAAGAACACAGATCGGAAACTTTTGAAGTTTCGACACGAAGTAAGTAAACAGATCGGCTATAGTATTATTCCGCCACGGTTAGACCGTAATGGAAATTACTTAAGCAGTAAGTTTCATACGTACATGAAAGAGTACGGTATTCTTTCATATGAGGACTCCCCCCGTGACACGTCAGTTAGACAGTGTGTCCGAACCAAAAACCGAATTTTGTTGGACATGATAAGGTTTATCACGAGTCGCTCTGAGCTACTATTTCCTTCAATGGGACATGTATTAACAGTGCAAAACTTATTTAGAATAAGGTTCCATATAAATCTGTTTGACAGATATCATATAGGATATGAACAGGAAGAAACGAGGTTTCTCATTCCTGATAATTTGGGTATGCCAGGCATAACGTTTGGTTAACACCAAACTAAAAGACCCAAATTGGATAAGTGCCTATATAGGTTATCCTAAAGGAAACCTTGAGTATAGTACTTATAAATCCCACATGAGAACAATGTAATTGTTGCTCACCATACGGTTTTCCTGAGAGGAATACCGATATGCAGTGGTCAGTGGGAGGATAGTGATACTCGATGAAAATCGGAGTAACACTGTTCAAGGCACGAAGTCCTTAATGGAACACAAATAGTTCATCTATGATGAATCTGTACCATTAATCTTCAAATACACAAGAAACTATTAGATCGGATAGAGTCAGAAAACAACCTAGGGTATGGGTTTCTGATCTTACCTCATAAAGATGTCAATCTTATGGAGGTGTACCATCCGACTACGTTTTAGAGGAAGTGATACGGTATCGACTCCCTGTTATGGCAAAGTGCCATGAATCCGAAATGGATTCCATGTATAACAACTATTTCGGATACTAGTTGTTGTACCACAAGGCATTGTGCCTATGGTACATTGAACGTCTTCAAGGAAGACATACATGGAAGGCAACATACCGACGTACAAAGCTAGGCTTTTAACGAAAAGGTATCGTTATCAACATTGTGTTAATAACGGTTCAACCTTTTACCTGTTGCCATGGTAAATCCATTTTGAAAAAATGCTTGTTGATAACTGCGTATTTCATTTATGAAATGTGTCAGTTATAGATCAAAATCGCTTTCCTGAAAAGGAAACCTTTTGGAGGATGTTTACAACATCTGACGATTTTGTATAACCGACAAACAAGGTTTGCGGATTATTCGATCCATGTTTGGATCAATGCAAGCATAAGGTTCTTGGAACGGTCGTTTTGAAATAATCATAATGGTTTATGATTTGACTCAAAACGAAATAATTCTTGTGTATATAAGGAGGTTAGTGGGAGGGCACACTAACAGTGAAATTCCCATAATACAATGGTGAAAGCTTGGCTTTCATAGATATTCTTTCAAATAGAAATTCTCCGTAGAATTCTGGGGAGTAACAACCTTTATTCAAGGAATAAAGATCTACTGGGATAGATTTGGAGTTGTTAACACTCTCTAGGAAAATGTACATTTAAAATGTACTTATACTGGTGTCTCATACGCTTCGAGCATATGGAGTCACAATCGGGTCAATCCTAGTGATAGTCACTATATATTGAAATTGAGAACATCTGTTAGTATCTTAGAGAACTAAAGATGCTGTCTTAAACTATGGAGAAGGAGAACTTGAAGTGACTGGGATCACCGCTGCAAGTTTCCAAACTATTAAATACTACGGTACTATAAAGTTTGAATTACGGGACAGTGAGCCGGAAATATCCAAGCAAGATAACTGTGTGCCGAATAAACAACAAATACGGATACAGATATTGCTGCAGCTGAGGCAGCAAAAGAAGCCATTTGGATCGAACATAAATCTAATTAGATAGATTAGATATAGTTCTGTTAGCAGCTGAACTAGGCGTCAGCACAGGCTAAGGAATTAAAGGTCTCATCGACGGTCCAGATATATACTTCTATATCATCTGATTCTTTTGGATCATACATCGTGGCGATGTGATGATCGTATAAATCGCGTCAGACGATAATCGGAACAAATCCGCTGACGAAAACCTTTCCTCAGCAATTTGAGCGAACCTTACATAGTTCAAGTGTTGGAACACTTGAGTGACTCGCTACGTGCCAAGTGGGAGATTGTGTTGATAATATGACCCATAGCGTCACTATTTGCACAGAACATTGTGTTGTTGTAGCAAATTAACTATGTAACAAGGAAATTGCACTCTCATCATTTGTGATTAGATCACCACAGATATATAAATAAATGAGAGAGGTCCCTATGATTAGTTCCTGGATTGAGATGATATGAGACAGTATCAGTCCACGAAGGATTAATCATTAAATATCCCTAGCCGTAGTATTATCGAGACTGGACATCGATAATGCGGAATAGGCTAGTATTGCACTTGTGCGCGTTGTGAGGGCACAACGGCATAGTTCTCATATATATAAGTGTTGGAAACTTATGCAAGTGCGATAGGAGGTCGTGTTTCACCGATGGTACGGGAAACAGCTTCGCTCTGGATAGACCCCTTCGGAATCCCATTGGTATTATGAATATGTGTCTATGGGAGGCCGAAATCGAGGTAGGTGTGTATAGTTTAACCTGAGACTTGCATCGCTAATACTTACGATAATCGATAAACTTTGGATTTGGTGGTTGGGGCGGCTTTAACCGGTTCTGTTGTCACCACTTCTGGGTTTATCAGAGAGTCGTAGAGTATTGGATGTGATGTCGAGACGGAAGTATCACTCCAGTCATAGTGGAGATGATGTCACGCAGGATACGGTATTAGTGCTCTTAAGTGATGCGCATCCAATCGTGATATTATGACCAGGTCATGAATATCCGATTATAGAGACTAGTTACCAGACATCCGATATGTGTTTCGGACGGGGCAGACACTTATCCAGCCCCAGCCCTAACACGTGATTATCCGATACTGGGCCGATATGCACAATACGTGAGTATACTACGCTTGATATAGATCTAAATATTCTTAAAAGGATATGTCCGGAGAATTGGGATGACTTGGTGCTTTGCTAGGAGTTGACCTTGTCACGTAAATCGGTAGAACGTAGTACTTGGTACGTACGTGATTCGGTTACACCGACGACCGTATTTACTGCCAATACATCCGGAGATCTCATGGGTCGCTTCCCGATAATCCACAGATGACGCACAACGCCACTCTTGAATAATCTGGGATTATATAGAAGAGAGGGAGAAAATTAATCTAGGATTAATTACGGAGATATTTTATCTAGGATAAAATATCGTCTAGAGAGAGATAACGATTAATTTGGAATTAATCGATGATTAATATATTCGATATATTAAACGAAATTAGATTCGACGCGGAATTAAAATTAGATTTTAATTCGGGCGAACGAATTAATTTAGAATTAATTCAATTAGCGACGTGAATAGTGAATTCGCTAGGCGTAATCACTTAATTACGACGCGACGGAAAATTCGTTAATTTAGAATTAGCGAACCCGAGCCCGAGTGTGATTGCGAGCGCATTCGTATTTCGAATTCGAGTGCGGCGACGCAAGTCACATCAAGCGTCAAATCAATCGTCACATCAAGCGTCAAATCAAACGTCACTTTGAGTGATGTGATTGATTGATTGATTGATGTGATTGAGTTGATTGATTGATTGACACCATCAAATCACTTTAATAAAGTGACTATGAATAGTTGATGGGTGTAGGTGTAATAGTGTTTGGAGGGAAAGACTTTTGCTTTTGATTTTAATTAAATCATTTAGTAATTGGTTTTTTGTATTTTAATTAGAAAATATATAAACCTTTTTGGAAAAGGTTTGACCATTCCATTCATTTACACAAAATCTCTTCTCTCTCATTTTGCTCTCTCTTCCTCACGCCCAAACACACAAAATGGGGACTGGTTTTGAACCAGAAAAATCGTGAGCCATAGGGAAGCCAAGAGTGATTTTCATGGTGATAAATCAAGTGCTAGCACACTTGGGAGTCTTGCGAAGGTGGTAGGGAGGTTCACCCATGAGCCGGGATCCGTCGGACGAGGCTTGGAGCTCCGTTTTCTCAACTCAAAACTGAAAAACGTGGACAGTGGACTGCAGTTCATGTGCGCCCAAAACAGTAGGTTTCTTGGCTTGAATCGTCTCCAAATCGACTCAACCGATCGATGTGAGTATTCCGCTACCTCCGTTGATGTGTTCACTCATTGTTTCATGCTTAGATTTGATCTTGGGACCTAATAGAAACTCAACAGAAACTAGATCTCTTCCTTGTGAGACAAGGGCAAACCCTAGCCCTCTTCTATATAAACATGACCTAACCTAGCCACCCCCCTCTCTCCAATCTCGGTAGCCCACGCCCAAGACCCCTTCACTCTCTCATCTCACACAAAAATCACAAGCAAGACACAACCTAAGAGACACACAACCTAAGACACACCCCTTTCACACAACCTAAGAGACACACAACCTAAGTCACACCCAAGAACAAAATCAAAAAACCAAAACAGAAAACAGAAACACAGAAAAAAACAGCAGCAAAGCAGAGTTAAAATAGTGGCTTGAGCAGCGAAACAGCGAGGGGAAACGCAAACCAGTGAACCAGAAAAGTTGCGGAGCTTTATCCCTTCCGATCTCTGCGAAACGCAAGTCCGAGGACAATCAAAAGGTTAGACCTGAGGGTATTCTTCACACTTATTCCTATTTAAGTTCTGTTCATTTATCTCGATTATATTTTCTGCATTTGTTGTATTTGTTATATATACGATGTTTGTTGTGAATTTTGGATGAAAGGCATGCCGCCTCTTGTGGTATATAGGATGGAAACCCGGACGTAAATTTCATAGCCGATTCCGAATGGACGATAGTATGATCTGTACTCGGGCCACAACTCCACGTATCACTTGAGTAAACGGCATGTTCATTTGTTTAATTTTGAGTTGTTTAATTATTCCGCCGTTTAATTTGCTGCATGATATTTACTTATGTAATAATGAGAAAAGCGCATGGGCTTAGTAAGTGCGATGAAAGGTCCTCTAATTGAAGAGGTTAAAATCCTTTACCACGATGCTTCGCCGCGCCAAGTATCTTTGTGTTTACTTCTGTCTTTATTTTATGCATATTGTATGTTCATTGCGCATGGGCTTAGTAAGTCGGATTAAAGGCACTCCGCTTCACGGGGATAAGATCCTTATCACGATGCTTCGCCGCGCTGGATGACGTATATTCGATTGGACGTGAGATGTGTTCAATCGGATATACAAAGTCCGACAACTCGTCTTTGTTATTATGCCTTTACTTTTATTGTATGTTCATTGCGCATGGGCTTAGTAAGTCGGATTAAAGGCACTCCGTTTCACGGGGATAAGATCCTTACCACGATGCTTCGCCGCGCCCCTTTAGCTTTCATGTATCGCGTCAACTTTCATGCATCAGGTCTGTCCCCGTTCGAACGCGTTCACGAACGCAACTCGAACGCGCATACATTTTGCCTTATCATGCATCAGGTCTCATTTCCGTTCGAACGCGTTAGCAAACGCCATACGAACGTGAGCATTCTGTTTCATTTCCGTTCGAACGCGTTCACGAACGCTCTACGAACGTAAGCATTTCATGCATCAGGTCTGTCCCCGTTCGAACGCGTTTACGAACGCAACTCGAACGCGCATACATTTTGCCTTATCATGCATCAGGTCTCATTTCCGTTCGAACGCGTTAACAAACGTCATACGAATGTGAGCATTCTGTTTCATTTCCGTTCGAACGCGTTAGCAAACGCCATACGAACGTGAGCATTCTGTTTCATTTCCGTTCGAACACGTTCACGAACGCTCTACGAACGTGAGCATTTCATGCATCAGGTCTGTCCCCGTTCGAACGCGTTTACGAACGCAACTCGAACGCGCATACATTCTGCCTTATCATGCATCAGGTCTCATTTCCGTTCGAACGCGTTCACGAACGCCATGCGAACGTGAGCATTCTGTTTCATTTCCGTTCGAACGCGTTTACGAACGCTACACGAACGCGAACACACTGAACTGAAACATATTCATCACATGCCATGTATAATTGTTGCTTAAGTGATTTTCTTGATGAAACCACACATAGTTGTTCTTATCTTTGTGCACATAATAATGAAGAGCATGTTTATTCCCTATAATTGCATTATCTACCTTAGTCTTGGCTTAAACTATTATGATTTATGCGTCCATGTTGTGAAAGCATGTGAACATTATTTCATGTGGTATATCGGATGGAAACCCAGACGTAAATTCCGTAGCCGATTCCGAATGGACGGTAGTGCGGTTTGTACTTGGGATACAATTCCACGTACCGCTTGGAAAAGTATTCACATGCATGCTTGCATTTATGTTTACATGAATGATTAAATTCTTGTGATGTTATGTGTTGCAAAGGCCTACTCTTAAGCATGTGAATTTGGAAATAAGATTTGACTTCATGTATGTTAGTTGTGAACTTTACTTTTAAGCATGCTAATTTAGGATTGTGGTGCACTTGGAAATATATGTCATAGGCTTGGTTAGATTATTGCATAAATCTTTACATTATAAGTGGCATAAGTAAGGGACCATTCCGAACCCAATGGTTTGAGGTCTTCCATTGCGAGGGGTGAGTGCGGCCTTAAATCTTTGTCCCGGTTCACACCGGGTGGCGACTCCATCACTCTCCGGTTTAGTCCTCCGTTGGCTACTCCGTACTCCCAACTAGGCCCCCGAGCCTAGAACAGCATGCGTCGTCCAGATCTCACTGTGTTCCCACACTCGATATAGAGATAATGTTTCTAGTCAAACAAGTTACATCATAACCGTTTCCTAATTTAAGTACACACCCGAAGGGTAGTTCCTAAACTTAGGTTTCTACGGTTGAAACATCGACTCTCGTCCCGTTTCAGATTCGCAGATAAATCTCATCTGAAGTCATTATCTTGCTTATAAGCAGATTCTGCACATCAGTTTATATTTATGTACCACATTTAGTATCTAAAATCCAATTTTAATATTAGTTGTGAACATGTTTATAACAAAACATATTTGAAGTCGGAACCTTGTCCCATCTTCTATTTCTTCATGTCTGCCTTGTGCATACGGCAGTCACGCTTTAGTGACCCCGTTTGCCATAGTTTAGGCAGACATCTTGGGATATGTCCTTTGTCTTTCTAGAGGACAATGATGATTTTGCCTTTGCCCTTTTTCACACCTCAGAAGTCTTTGGCCAAGCCTTGGCCTTCTGGGATATTGAAGTAAGATGAGCCTTGCGCTTCTTGCCCTTTTGAAAACTTTGGCTTTGTCTCCTTGAGCATAGCCATTAACTCTCCAAGAGTTTTGTATTACAATTAATGCTTCTAAGATCTAAGTATAGACCTATGAAGATCCTTCAATTCAACATCATGGTTTAAAGATCTAATCCTTAGTTATGACGACGAAATTAAGGAGTCATTATGGCAAGTATAAAGGATTAAGCACTAAAGTTATCATCACATGAATCTTCCAAAGATCATGCTCTACTATTTGCTCAACTCCGGGCTTAGGCCCAAGACGTCACTTTTATCAAATAAAGTAACTTCTCGGTTCTTAGGACTATCCTAAGGTACTATTCCCAATCTGAAAATTAAAGCCGCTTAAACACATTTTCTTCCAAGATTATGTTTTAAATGCTTAATCTTTCAATTTATCTTGATTTTAATAGTCCAACTATTTAATCAATGAATTCAGGTACATTTGAATATAATGATTACTATAGTCTAACTATATAATCAACTATACTTTTAATTTGATTAAATTCAATTATATTGATTACTATAATCTAATTATAAAATCAACTATCAATTGAAATAGTTTGAATACAGTCCAACTGTTAAATTAAAAAAACATTTAATATTAGTCCAACTAATATATTTATTAATTGATGAAATTTGAAAGCGCGTATGGCAAGTAACTAAACGAAATTACAAATCTAATACTTGCCTCCTACTATTTTTCGGCGAGCCTCTAACCCTCCGTTGAGTGCTCAGGAAACCTAGTTTCCTAGTGGGCTAGGATCCCGTTAAATAACACACAATCTTGACTTTGGCCAACAAATTGTATGATATTTAACTAGGTAGATCTCTAAGATCAATTGGATCCCATCCAATTCCTAGATCCAGTAGGTGGACGTCCAAGTCCGAAACATATATCTTATCTATGCCAATATATCCAATATATTCCCTAACCTTTTTCCTCTGAATCAATTAAGCCTTGGCTTTGGCACAACAAACTTAATGATCCCAGTTAAGCGAAACCCATTGACCTTGGAAAGCTTCGTAATCAATGTCGATGGACAAGAAGTGATCTTGACTTTGGCCAACAAATCACAACTTGGACAAGATACCGATATGGAACAAAGCCTTCATGATTCAAACACATCCGTGACGGACAAGGGTCTTGACTTTGGCCAACAAACCAGTGCCAGTCTTGGATCTTGAGTAAGAATCACTCAATGGAAGGAAAAAAACGCTTAATATGTTTTGAGGGTTTTTCGCGTAAATTGGAAACTAATTTATTATCTTTGTTAAGGTCTCATCATCATACACCATTAAGCATGCATTCTAAAAGAATAATAAGGCGCGTATAAATAAACATAATAATGATATGTGGATGGATACTTAAACACATTGTTCCTAGAACAAATCTCTCCATTTCCTCTCTCCCGCTAGCACAATTATTACTTCTACCCGATTATATAATACTTCTAAAGAAACCTCATTTACATTGAGAGGAATAGGTGAGAAGAGAAATACACAGAGTCAAGAGGTAATAGGCTGGACAAACAGGTCCAATTAATAAATTCTAAATTTATTATAATAATTTTCAAAATTGCCCTCTCCCAACTAATATCCATCCGATATGCATTATTCATACATCGCAATCATGTATTCACATAAACATGTTATCAATCAATGTAATCTAATTAATTAATCTGAATATTAATGACCATCCAATGTTCAAACAATGATTTGATTTTGTGCGAGTCAAACTCATTTTGCGAATAAGTACTCAAAGTACGAATTCTTGAATTACATTAAACTACAACATTAAATCCAATTTACTTGTATTTAATACTAATTCATTTTTTTAATTCCAAATTAAATAACTACACTTTTAAATGCGCCTTTATGACTTAGATTCCAAATCTAATCTTTACGGGTCTCAAAGCCCGATAAACATCCAATGTCGTTTAATTAAAGTCCAATGGGCTTTCAATTAATTTCTTAAGGCATGGGCTTCGGTCAATATGGGTCAAACCCAAATACCAAGGCCCATTTAAGGAATCACCCTTATTTGCCAAGAAACCAATTTAGGCCCATTAGGCCTAATTAAACTTTAAAGGCCCAATAGTTATATTCGGAATTTATGGATATGGTTTTGGGCCCAATTGGATCCAACCAATTTAGCCTAAACCTAACTTGGTACAACCAAGCCCATTAAGCCCAATTACAACTTTATAAGCCCAATTCCAAATTAAGCCCAACTTAATTAAATTCCAAAATTCCAATTTCACAATTTAATTACTCAAAGTGTATAGCCATAATTAATTAACCAAATTAACATTTCCAAAATACCAATTTATTCAATTAATTATGCTTATTATCATCAACACATGTCCAACACATTTGAATCAAAAAATCATATCATTTCATGCTTCTATACTCACGGTAATTTAGGATTTTTGATGTCCGATTCCGATTTCAATCCAATTGAATCCTAAATCAACATTTCCCACATGATTTCAACTCATCCAATGATTAAAATCAAAAAATACCATGACTTTAGGGCAAGCATCAAATTCGGCCAAGCTTAAATTTTGGGCAAAATTGATCCAATCCAATTTTCACAAAATTGATCACAAATAACTCCAATTCATTCATTACAAGCATGCTCAAACAATTAATTTCACTCAAACATGCTCAAATTCAATTTAACCAATTTTTACCGTAATAAATTTTTATGCTTAAAATGGCTCTGATACAATTGTTAGGTTTCTCTAAGGTCCTAAGGATCAATTTCAAGCAAGAAACTTATATGTGTATACTCGTAAAAGCATGGTAGAATCATACTTACAACGATCGTATTGGATACGTCGAAGAACAAAAATTTTCCTCCTCCATTGAAGAAGCTCCCAGCCATGGGTGAGTTTGGACACCATCTTCATCTTCAAGCTCCAAGCTTTAGGTGTTGAGATTCCATGCTCATAAGTGAGTTTTCCTATCACCTTGTATGCCTCTTTGTGTGCTAACACTTTTGAAGATTTGCAACAAATCATCTCCTTCTTGCTTATGGCTCTCGGCCAAGTGAAGAAAAATTAGAGAGTTTTGGCCCTTGGCCGATTCTAGCAAAGGGAGAGGAATGAGAGTAGAGAAAAAAATTGTGTTAGTTGTGTATCTAATACATTAATATTTGAAAATCAAATATCAAACATTAAACAAATAATAAATGTCTATCAACCATCACACTTGAGTGTCAAACACTCCTCCATCACTATTCACATCAAAGTGACATGTTGTCAATCAATGAAAGTGACTAGACATCACATCAATGAAAGTGACTAATGATTTGACGCTAGATGTGACTTGTGTGCCGCACTTGAATTCGAAATGCGAGTGCGCCCGTAAACACTTCTAGGCTCGGATTCGCTAATTCCAAATTAACGAATTTCCATCGCGATGTAATTAAATAATTATGCCTAGCAAAATTACTATTCACATCACTAACGAATTAATTCTAAATTAACTCGTTCGCCCGAATTAAAATCTAATTTTAATTCCGCGTCGAAATTCAATTTCGTTTAATATATCAAATATATTATTTTATTGATTAATTCCAAATTAATCGTTCTCTCTCTTTAAATAATTTTTTGTCAAAGATAAAATATCTTCGTAATTAATCCCAGATTAATTTTCTCTCTCATCTAATTAATCCCGGATTAATAAAGTGTGAGTCATACGTCATCGGTGAATCTTCGGGAAGCGACCCATGAGATTCCCTGATATGTTGGCAGTAAATCCGGTTATCGGACTATCCGATCACGTACGTACCTAGTACTACATTTTACCGATTTACGAGACAAGGTTGGCTTCTAGCGAAGCGCCATGCCTTCCCAAATTCTCCAGAAATATTCTTAAAGGAATATCATAATCTATATCAAGCGTAGTATACGTAGTATAGTGTATTTTGATCTAGTATCAGATGTTCACGTGCAAGGCCTAGGGCTGGAATAGTATATGCCCCATACGAAGCAGATATCGGATGTCTGATAACTATTCTCTATAATCGGATAAACATGACCTAGTCATATTATCCCGATGACTGCAGTACTTAAGAGCACTAGTTCCATATCCTACATGATCATCATCTTCATTATAACTGAAGTGATACTTCCATCTTGACATCATACCCAATACACTACGATTCTCAATATACCCAGAAGAGGTGTACACAGAACCGGTTAAAGCCCTGGACGACCAAAATCAAAGTATATTGATTGTTGCAAGTATTAGCGGTGCAAGTCTCAGGTTAAGACCAAATACACCTACCCTGATTTGGACTTCCATAGACACATAGTTATACTACCAATGGAATTCCGAGGGGTCTATCCAGAGCGAAGTTGTTTTCCGTACCATCGATAAAACACAACCTCCTATTACACTTGCATGAGTATCTAATACCCAAACATATGAGAACTATGCCGTTATGCTCCCACAACGTGCACAAGTGTAATACTAGTCTATTTCGTTTTATCGATGTCCAATCTCGATAATACTACGACTAGAGATATTTAATAATTAAACCTTTGTGGATTGATACTGTCTCATATCATCTCAATCCGGAACTAATCATAAGGACGTTCTATCATTTATACATCTTGGTGATCTAATCACAAATGATAAAAGAGCAATTTCCTTTGTAACATAGTTAATTTGTACAACAACACTATGTTCTATACAAATAGTGATACTATGGGTCATAATTGTCCAACATGCCTTGTATATAAAGGGGTTGAGAATTCATTGTAAGATTTTAGTAAATTTTACTCAAACGTTACTTGTAAGAAATAGAGTGAAATAGCGTGTAATTTTGAACGAGTGAAGGTCAGGCAAAGCCGAGCACTTGTGTAGAGAGGTCGGTCCAACCTGACGACATAATAAAAGCTTCATTTTCTTTATGTCTGTGGATGTAGGTTGGATCCATTCCATCGAACCATGTTAAAATTTTTGTTTTATCTGTGTTTTCTCCTCTTTTGCTAAGTTTGCATTTGGTCCCCAAACTAAACAAATTCACAGTTGAAGAAAGGTTGTTCGAGGAGTAAGTTTACCGATTTCTCCTTGGAACAAAAATGAATCGTCAACAGTTGGCTCCGTCTATGGGGAATAATACAAGAAGCAGCAAACACGTTGAGACGATGGCAGAAGAAGGGAACCATAGATCTTCACAGTATTCGATGACGGAATGGATGGAGAATATGAAATAAACCATTCGGAGTGAAAAAGAAGAAACACAGAAGAAGAGAGAATCTACCCAAGCCTTCATGAAGGTTATGATGGAAAAATTGGATAAGTTAGAAGAGAAAGATGGTGAAAGAGAATGAGTGGGCCCGAGACAAAGAATAGAAGAGATAACAAAGGGAAAGATGGTGGATGGAGCCTTACCAACATGCGAGTTATGGGAGGAAGATGAAGGCAGACATGCGCCGAAATCTTTCATTGACAACCTATGTTTCACAGAGAGTGACCCGAGACGGTATCCGAGGGAAGGACATGAAATTCCCATTTACGAAAGGTATCATGCTGAAGGTGGAAGGCGCGGGAGAAATCGTAGACGTGAGCATGAAAGCTCCGAAGACCGGATGAAGAGCTGGTTCCGGAAGGAGATGAAAAATTAGAGGAAAATATAAAAGACGGACCAAAGGGTGACCAGGACTTGGAGACAACGTCCCCCTTCACTGAAGAAGAGGAAAATATAAAAGACGGACCAAAGGGTGACCAGGACTTGGGGACAGCGTCCCCCTTTTCTGAAAAAAAATATGGCGATGGGATTTCCAAGAAGATTCACTATGCCTTCCATTTATGTTTAAAAGGGTAGTATAAACCTTAATTCTTATGTTGAGAAGTTCGTTCTGATGATGGAAATTCAGGGAATGGTCGGAGAGGCCATCTATAAGGTGTTCCCTTTAACCATGGGAGGGTCAACCATTTTGTGGTTCAGGAACTTGACCCCGGGGAGTGTCGACGGCTTTAAGAACCTTTGTACGATATTTTAAAGGGGCGTGTGTATCGAAAAAGACAATGGCGCCGTTAAGGTTGATGAAGCAAGAAGACGATGAGTCTTTGAAATCTTTGTCGATAGGTACCACGGTCTGGTTTTAGAGGTCGGGGCGTACGAGTCCCCGTAGGCCTTGGAAAGTTTTAAATGGGCTCTCAGGGTCAGGAGATTATGGTCCTACCTGAGGATACAAGAGATATCAGATGATACCGCAGTTTTAGAACAAACAATTAATTTATACTTATGGAGGAAGAGGAGAGATTGCTCGAGGAGGGGGCACCCAGAAGACCAAGGTACTCAGGCCGAAAAAATCGATAGAATGTGGGTAGAGACATGAGGAGATCGGTCCTGAGGTAAAAGAAGTTCAGGCCGATACCTCACAATAATCAGATATAGGAGAAAATGCTGCCTTCCCAGATCAACCACGTTACCGGAGGAACAATGTACACCTCATTCAACAGATCCTTGGCCCAAATAATTCGGGAAATCCAAGGTAAATGTTTTTTTTACCTAAGCCCGACCTAGGGAACTTTTCGATCGAGAAAAAAACCACAAGGCCTATTGTTAGCACCATAATATAAAGGGACATGCCACGAACGGATGTAGAGACCTGCGGGAGCAAGTGGAAATTGCTAAATAACAGCTATCTGAGCGAGTACATAGACCAAGTGGCTGCGGAAGCCGACCAGAGTTGATAGTGAATGTCGTCTGGTTGGGCATTTGGAATGCATAGAAGCTGAGAGAATGTTTTCAATAAAGCCTATTTTAAAAATGATCCTCAAAAATTTGTAAGATTGACAATAGATCCAATGAGTATGAGTACGACTCTTCATTTCTCAAATAAACGTTATTTGTACAAGTCCTTTTTATTATTATACATGTGCGTTGGCTTAGAACTGCATTCGTTCCACCGAGGCTACCCTTAGTCATTGTCTCGGGACTGCATTCATTCTGTCGAGGCCACCCTTAATCATTGGCTCGTGACTACATTCGTTCCGCCGAGCACTCTTAATTATTTGCTCGGGGCTGTACTCGTGCCACCCTTAATCTGTGGCTTGGGGTTACATTCGTTCCGTCGAGGCCACCCTTAATAATTGGCTCGGGGCCGCACTCACTCCACTGAGGCCATCTTAAATCATCGGCTTGGGGCTACATTCATTCCGTCGATGCCATATTTAATCATTAGCTCGAGACTGATTTCTATTCACCGAGACCTCGTTAATAGCACAATGAAGGAATATTCCCTTATGGCCATATTTTTATCATGGCTCGGGGTCGGGTTGAGTCCCACCGAGGCCTTGCTTTATTTATTGGCATGAGGTCAGGGTTTCTCCCCGATGGTGATACGTTGATGGCACAATGAGGGGACATTCCCTTGTGGACAAGTATTTATCATGGCTCAGGGTCGAGTTGAGTCTCATAGAGGCCTTATTTTATTTTTTTGGTATGGGGTCAGAGTTTCTCCCCTATGGTCATACGTTGATGGCACAAAGGGATGACATTCTCTTATGGCCAAGTTTTTATCATGGCTCAAGGTCGGGTTGAGTCCCACTGAGGCCTTGCTTTATTTATTGTCATAAGGTTAAAGTTTATCCCCTATGGCCGAGTGTTGAGTGGCACAATGATGAATGTTTCTCTTATGGCCTGGCTACTGCATTGGTTCGGGTCTGGATTACATCTCGCTGAGGTCCTATTACTGTATGATGACACGAGAAAGGTACATTCCCTTGTAGCCAAGTGGCTTGTGATTATTCAGAGTCATAGTGTGTCAAGAGCATGTATCGACCCGAGGACGCCGAATCACTTTACGGCTTCGTGCACCATCATCTTTTTATAGTTTCCGGCACTAGACAAATATCGACGGTGGTTTTCGATCCCCAAGAAGTCAAAATATCGAGGAATGGTATAAAGGGGTTTTCACTTCCTAGATAAGGAGACTAGGCCCAAGTAGCATAGGAGTCTGATCCGACAAAGAGACCAGACTTGTTTGCGTTTCAAGGTCGACCCGAGGTGGTCCATGACGGTCGACCCGACCTGGTAGCTCAACATGCCAGGACAGTTTTGCTTCTGTCTCCCGACCTGATAAAGTGGGTCGAAATGGTAATAATGATATGATAAAGATCAAATGACGTATGCCCTACATGTGAACTTGCACCTTTCAAAGAGGTCTGACATGATAGATTACTGACTAGAGGTAGCATGTGGCAGATGGTATAGTAGCTTGGTTTAAAAAGATGTCAGGTGGTAGAGTTACTGTCGGTAGAGCAGTTAGGGAAGAGAGTCATCATATTGATGGTAAAGTCATGTGGCTGACGTCATGCGATTAATGTAACAGTAGAGTTTGCCCTATTATATAAAAAGGGATTGAGAATTCATTGTAAGAGGATAGCAAATTTTACTCAAACGTTACTTGTAAGAAAGATAGCGAAATAATATGTAATATTGAACTAGTGAAGGTCGGACAAAGTCGAGAACTTATGTAGAGAGATCAGTCCAATCTGACCACATAATAAAAACTTCTTTTTCTTTGTGTCCGTGAACGTAGGTTGGATTCATTCCACAGAACCACGTTAAATCTTTTATTTTGTGTGTGTTTTCTCCTCTTTTGCTAAGTTTGCATTTGGTCCCCAAACCAAATAAATTCACAGTTGAGAGAAGGTTGTTAGAGGAGTAAGTTTACCAATTTATCACTGGAACAAAAATCAACCGTCAACACACACACACACACACACCACACACACACACACACACATATATATATATATATATATATATATAATCCTGACTCTTAATGTAGTTACTGGTTCTTAATTCAATTAAAAGAAAGGTTAATATGTTACATGTTTGTTGGTTTTTTTTTATTTTAGTGTAATATAAACAAGAAACTGACTGAATGTTACGGCATTTTGCTTTCTGTTTTCGAGAAAGAAAAAAGGAGAGCTCTAAACTGGTTGGTATAATTTTACCAGAATGAAATAATGGGAGTTCATAACTTAAAAGAAAGAAATACATAAAAGATTTTCAATCTTATTGAACATATGCTTCAATAAATTTGGCATTCCATAGAACAAAAGTTCCTTAAATGTTCCATTTCATGGGTCATAAGAAACCAGAACCCTACAATTGTACTACCACAAGATGTCATCGTCAATGGTGACGAGCAAGAGACTTGGACAGTGCAACGAATTATTACAAATATTTGGTTATTGTGTTCTTGTAAAGGACTATGAACAAATAGTAAACAGAACACGATTGGGATAATAAAGTAGAGGAAATAACAGAACAAAAGTAATGAAAATAACACAATCCTAGGACAACTGCAGACAGCGAACACAACAGTGCAGCAATGAACCGGCGACATGAACAGTTCAGTAACGTAGGCAGTGCAGTATCGAACAGTAACAAGAAAGGTCAGCGGCACCAAACATAGAGAATTTCGAGGCTTGTTGATGCGGCAACGATCTCCTTAAAACAAATTCATCCCCTACCGAATGGTGCAGTAGAATGCGAGACATTTTTTTCCCAGGATGCAACGGAAATAAACGAGAATGGGAACCACCAAAATCGTCTTCGACGAACTAAGAAGTGTTTGAACTCTTTCAACAAAACAGCAAATATAACTAAGGGAAAAACAGTTCTAGATTTTCTATTATCAAAACCGAACACCACCACCTTTAAGAAAAGAACATGCAAATTAAATTGAGTTAGTGGGAGGCTTTTCATATGATGTAACCACACAGTTAATTAATAGAATTAATTTAACTGTTATGGAACTTTAAAAAGCTTGGAAAAAATAAATAGACTGGCAAAAGGTGACTTGGCCGGGCCCGCATAATTTGGTTCGACATTCGTGTACGCAGGACATGGGGGGCACACTGTTAGGGTAGGTGCTCCGAGTGCCAATTTTATTATGTATTTCTATGTAAATACTAATGTAACGTTTTATTATGAATAAAATGAGCAGTTTATTTTATATAAATTCTTCTTTAATATGGTAAACACGTAACCGACCTTAGAATGATTAGTTATGATACTGTTGTAAAAGCGTCGCAATTGACATTGAGTTGTATCATGACGTTGTCATTCTTAGACAGTTCCCGGTCAAGGTTTACACTATCTGGTCGGTAAAGTAAACCCGTAGAGACTGGTACATGTCGTATATTGGAATCTTAGATTCCGATGGTTTCTCAGTGAACCATGAGTCTTGGAGACTCGTATAGACGTGTAGGTGTTTATAGCGGATAAACACTGAACGACTCACCGAAGATTCTTAATAGATGGTACACCAACGTCAATAAGAATCTTCTCGGGTTGAGTGAGCATAGTGATTCTATGACTTGAGATACTACTGTGGATATTTGAGTTATCCTCCACACTTAGATGGCAGTCATGTCACTGATCTATTTAGATCATACCTCCGCCTGTTCGTTGGGTGTGGACTGATGCTTAGGATATCCTGTGTGTATCAAGATAGGATCCGTCAGCTCTGTGTACAGATTATAGGTATTCAATATGGAATTAGCAATCTGTTAAATCCACGGGTCCGTGGTACACCGTAGAAATTAGTTCTAAGTGTTATTTGAGGGATTGCTAATAGAAACGTCGACGTGATTATATCTGTAGAGATTTGATGTTTTTATCTATATCTCTGGATTAATCCGGATACCTGTGACGGAGGGATTATACGTATTCAGTGACCTCGACCTGTATGATTCAGAGAGTTTATCCGTGTTTGTCATAATTTACTGGTGGGTGAATTATGGACACGTAATTTGATTTCGTGACGGATATGCCTGAATCTAGAGAGTCTCACTAATTAAATTTACTCGTAGAGCACTAGGGCAACTGTTATGAATAATACTGATTATTTATAACTCGTTTAATGGTTAAATGAAAAATACATGCAATCGGGACCTATCGATCATTTCCAATATTGATGTGTTTTATTTAATACTTGATTTTATTAAATGCACATTTATAAAATATCAAATTGTGATATTTGACTTATATCATTAAAATATGTATTGAAATATTTATTGTAAATATAATACATATATTTAAGATATTTAATTTTTTTAATTAATTATTTACTTGTTAAATAATTAAATTAATTTATAAAATAAATATCTTTAGTAATGATTTTAACTTTATGAAGTTGAACAATGACATGGTTTGATTGGAACACATTTTTATCACTTTATTAAAGTTAAAGTGTTACTTTAATAAGACTAAAATGTGTGCCAATTAAAATCAAACAAAAATAAAATAATTGTTGCTTTATTTATTTGAAAATTTCGACCATGATGATCTTTTGTATATCAAAATTATTTTGTCATTGATCTATTTAGATCAGACCTCCGCCTGTTCGTTGGGTGTGGACTGATGCTCATGATATCTTGTGTGTATCAAGATAGGATCCATCAGCTCTGTGTACAGAGTATAGGTATTCAATATGAAATTAGCAATCTGTGAAATCAATGGGCCCGTGGTACACTGTAGAAATTAGTTCTAAGTGTTATTTGAGGGATTGTTAATAGAAACGTCGACGTGATTATATCTATAGAGATTTGACATTTTATCTATATCTCTGGATTAATCCGGACACCTGTGATGGATGGATTATACGTATGCAGTGACCTCGACCTGTATGATTCAGAGAGTTTATCCGTGTTCGTCATAATTTACTGGTGGGTGAATTATGGACACGTAATTTGATTTCGTGACGGATATGCCTAAATCTAGAAAGTCTCACTAATGAAATTTACTCGTAGATCATTAGGGCAACTGTTATAAATAATATTGATTATTTATAACTCGTTTAATGGTTAAACAAAAAATACATGCAATCGGGACCTATCAGTCATTTCCAATATTGATGTGTATTTTATTTAATACTTGATTTTATTAAATACACATTAATAAAATATCAAATTGTGATATTTGACTTATATCATTAAAATATATATTTGAGATATTTATTGTAAATATAATACATATATTTAAGATATTTAATTTTATTAATTAATTATTTAATTGTTAAATAATTAAATTAATTTATAAAACAAATATCTTTAGTAATGATTTCAAATTTATGAAGTTGAACAATGGCATGGATTGATTGGAACACATTTTTATCACTTTATTAAAGTTAAAGTGTAACTTTAATAAGACTAAAATGTGTAGCAATTAAAATCAAACAAAAATACAATAATTGTTGCTTTATTTTTATTTGAAAATTTCTACCATGATGATTTTTATATATCAAAATTGTTTTGGTTTCATTTTCTCATTAAGACAACTTCAACAAAAATTACAAAGAGAGAATTGAGAGCATTTTTGAAAGGAAAAAGAAAGCAAAGGGAAAATTGGATTTTGTAAGTTATTTTCTTTCTTCTTCTTCATGGAAAATTGTTTCATAAATCTTGGCTTCAATTGTGTAGTTAAGATCATGCCTCTACTTTTTTAGTTTGTAATTAAATTTGTTGAATGCTTGTTGGATGTGTTTAAACATGTAGAATTAATTTATTTACTTATTAATGTAATTAAGCTTAATAAATTAATTAAAAAATTAAAGTTACCATTCTAGAGTTAATTAACCATTCATAATTAGCCTAGAATTGTTCTTTATTAATTTCATGTTGGTGAGAATTAATTGGTGTGGTAATTTGAAGATTAAAGTATTGAATTTCATTCATTTAGTGTAAATTATCTAATTGGAATGATTTATGAAATTAGGGTTCTTAACCCAATCAAATTTTGAGGATTTTCATATATATGCTTTAGTTTGATGTATATTTGATGCATGCAAAATTTGGGATTAATTGGATTTGATCTTGATGTGTTTTGAACAAATTAGGCCAAATTACAATTAATTAAAATTCTAGGCTATTTTGTAAATTCTGGAAAATCTGGGCAGTGGCACAAATCTGAAATTTTTTTTTTCTGATTTTGTAGCAAACTTGAAAAAATCATTTTCAGATTAATTTGGAATTAATTAAATATGTAATTGACATATTTAAAACTAAAATAATTAATTTGTAAAAATTTGAGGTTATTTTGTAATTAAAAGAAATATGATTTCTTGGATTATATTTCATAATTTAAGTATTGGTTAATTAAATAAATAAGTTTATTTAATTATTCCAAGAAAAAATTTTGAAATCGGAGAAATCGTTTTTCCGCGCGCGCGCACGTAGAGAGAGATTGTTTCCTTATATCACTTACCCATATACATATGAGCAATCATATATAAACACAATTTTCCTTTATTAGCTTTACCATATGGGACAAGCTTATTTCTCTTTATTTTCCAACACCAATGGGTGAATTTTGAGCAACAATTTCTCATTCACCCAAGCACCATTTTAAGCATATGAATATACCATTCCGAACTACTCACGCAGGAATATCCGAATCACTCAAAAACAACCACTAACACGAAGTGGACCATGCTTAAAATTGTATATCAAAATGCTTACTAGTGATCATTTTCCAACAATCCCCACATGAATGAAATTGGCAAAAATACATCAATTAAAATTATTTTATAGAAATATTTTATTTTGATCTTGAAGAGTTCAACGGTTCAACGCCTGCATAGGATAGGTAGGCCTCAACCTTTGAATCTTCCATTGTGAAAATATATCTCATTTACTAGTTGATAGTGGACACGATGTCATTGAATTGTACTATGAAAACATATATTACACAGATATTTTACCTAACACATCTGTGTTCTCATTATTATGTTCATTTTGGCCATGAACATCTACCTGGTTCTGCAAGAGTTTCTAAGAATTGGGCCTCGTACAATTCCCTTTGAAGTGACCACACTTCTCTCTCACATAGGTGATTTCTTAATTAAGAGTAGCTCGTATTACTCTGCTCGGATTCCTGATGCATAAGAATCAATAAAAGCCCTTGTTTAACCTTTTTCCACACAAGCATACTGTTTCATTTCACCATAGGAAGGGTAACCCCCCACAGTGAACCAATTATGTCTTTTACGAGTAGGTTGTCCCATTGAACATAGATCTTGGGATCTTCAGTCAACAAGGTTGGTTCATAATAAACATTTATCTAATGGGCTTTAGTCTCATTCCCCTCGATGATTTCATAACTAACTCTCTGTTTAACCCTTTGGTTAGCGGATCCGTAATGTTATCATTTGACTTTACATAGTCAATTGAAATAACTCTAATAGAGAGTAATTCTCTAACGGTATTGTGTCTATGACGAATATATCTAGACTTACCATTATACATATTGTTATGTGCCCTTCCAATTGCAGATTGACTATCGCAATGAATGAAAATTACTGGCACCAGCTTAGGCCAACTTGGAATATCCTCTAGAAAATTTCGCAGCCATTCTGCTTCTTCAACACACTTATCTAATGCAATAAATTTTGATTCCATTGTAGATCTGGCTATCAAAGTCTGTTTGGAGGATTTCCATGATATAGCTGCACCGCTAGTGTAAACACATAGCCACTGGTAGACTTTGAGTCTTTCATATCAGATATCCAGTTTGCATCACTGTATCCTTTGATTACGGTTGGATATCTATGATAGTATAGCCCATAATTACGAGTAAATCGTAGGTACCTGAGTATTCTTACAATTGCTTTCCAGTGACCAACCTCTGGATTACTCCTATATCTGCTGAGCTTGTTTACTGTAAGGCCTTATCAGGCTTTGTACAACTCGATAAATACATCAGACTCCCGATCACTGTAGAGTATTCTACTTGAGATATACCATATCCCCTATTTTTTGATAGATGTAGACTCACATCTAAAGGAGTTCTAGCTACAACAGAATCATCATTGTTGAATTTACCAAGAATTTTATCCACATAGAGCGACTGATCAAGAATAAGTCCATCTGGACTTCTCGAGATCTTTATTCTCAGAATGACATCTGCTAGACCTATGTCTTTCATATCAAACTTAGATTTCAGCATATTCTTGGTGGATTTTACTATTTTAACATCACTTCCGACAATTAATATGTCATCAATGTAGAGACATGAAATGACATAGCCAACTTCTGTCTCTCTGACATAAATACATTTATCACATTCATTGATTTTGAAACCATTTGCCAACATGGTGTCGTTAAACTTTTTATGCCACTGTTCAGAGCTTGTTTCAATCTATACACGGATTTTACTAACTTGCAGACTTTCTTTTCTTGTCCTGGAGCTATAAAGCCTTCAGGTTGTTCTATGTACATTTCTTCATATAAATCTCTATTTAGAAAGGCTGTTTTCACATCCATCTGATGTACCCCAAGATTGTGCAAGGCTGCAATCGCTAGTATCATCCCTATGGAATTTATTCTCATTATAGGAGAGTAAGTGTCAAAGTAATCAAGACCTTCACGTGTATGTAGCATTTAATTACAAGTCTCGTTTTGTACTTGTCAATTGATCCATCTGCCTTCATTTTCTTTTTGAAAATCCACTTGGACACTAAAGGTTTACACCCTGGAGAAAGATCCACTAACTCCCAGATGTGATTTTGTAAGATGGATTCAATTTCACTATTGATGGCCTCTTTCCACAAAGCACCATCAGCTGACCTTACAGCTTCGTTATAGCTTTGAGGATCATTTTCTAGCAAAAATGTTAAAAAATCTGGACCAAATGATTTTTCCATTCTAGCTCTTTTGCTACGTCTTGGTTCAAGTTCAACATCTAGTTAATCCTCTGGAATATTTATGTGTTCTTGGTCCTGACTACCTTCAATGATAGCCTCATGTGCCCGTTTATGCACATTTGAATTCGAATTAGTTTTACAAGGAAAAAAGTATTCGAAAAAGGATGCATTCCTCGACTCCATTATCCTATTTTTATGAATATCTGGTATATTAGACTTATGCACAAGAAATCGATAAGCATTACTGTTATGTGCATATCCTATGAAAATACAATCAATAGGTTTTGGTCTTATCTTCACATTCTTAGGTGGATGAATGATTACTTTGGCAAGACACTCCCACACTCATAGAAATTTATAGGAAGGTACTCTTCCTTTCCACATTTCATAAGGAGTTTTCCCTACTTCTTTCTGTGGTACCTTATTTAAAAGGTAATTAGCTGATAAAATAGCTTCTTCCCACATATTCTGAGGTAATCCAGAGATGATTAACATAGAATTCATCTTTTTTTCAAGGTACGATTCTTCCATTCTGCAATCCCATTGGATTGAGGTGAATAAGGAGTTGTGGTTTGATGTATGATTCCATTTTGCTCACAAAGTGATTCAAAAGGAAAAACATATTCACCACAACGATCACTTCTTAACTCCTTAATTCTTTTATTCAGTTGGTTCTCAACTTCATTCTTATAAAGAACAAATTTCTCTATAGCTTCATCTTTGCTTTTCATCAAATACACATAGTAAAATCTTGTGTAATCATCAATAAAGGTAATAAAATATTTATTACAGCCTCTTGTTTGTATTGAATTAAAATCACATACATCGATATGAATTAGATTAGTGGTTCAGAGTTTCTTTCAATTCTATAAAATGATGATCTAGTTAGCTTTGCCTCAACACAAGTATCACACTTATGTTTGTTATTAATTTTAAAATTGGAAATATGATTCATGTTAATTAATTTCCGCAATGAACTAAAATTAACATGTCTTAATCTACCATGTGATAGATCATAGTACTCAACAATATAAGTAGAAGAACTAGTTTTATTGAAATTCTTGGGTTTAACAACCATTACATTGAGCTTAAAGAGCCCATCGTTACATACCCTTTTCCCACATACATGCCATTTTTAGTCAAAACTACTTTATCAGACTCGAACACCATCCAGAATCTGTGCTTGTTCAGAAGTGATCCAGACACAAGATTCTTCCGTATTTCTGGTACATGCAGAAAGTTGTTTAAAGTAAACTCTTTCCCAGAGGTCATCTTCAGAATCACCTTACCTTGACCTTTAATCTCTGATGTTGCTGAATTTCCCATGTATATTTTTTTTTCCCCATTACCAGTAGGCTCCAATGAAGAGAACATACTTTTTTTTTCTGAGCACTGATGTCGAGTGGCACCAGTGTCAATCCACCACTCTTTATCAGACTCGAACACCATCCGGAATCCGTGCTTGTTCAGAAGTGATCCAGACACAAGATTCTTCTGTATTTCTGGTACATACAGAATGTTGTTTAAAGTCAACTCTTTCCCAGATGTCATCTTCAGAATCACATTGCCTTGACCTTCAATCTCAGATGTTGCTGAATTTCCCATGTATATTTTTTCCCCATTACCAGCAGACTCCAATGAAGAGAACATACTTTTGTCTGAGCACAGATGTCGAGTGGCACCGGATACTCTGTTTCAATTATCGAGGCTACTTGGAAGGTTTCACTTAATACCATCCCCTCAGTATGAATTTCTGCTAGAATAATCTGCAATTCTTGTACTTGACTGAACCCAGTTTTGGAGTCAACCATCTTAAAATCTAGGAAACGGGAAAAAGGTGACTGGGCCAGGCCTGTACAATTTGGTCCGGCATTCGTGTACGCAGGACGCGCGAGTGCACACGAGTCAGGCCTGTTTGGATTTTGATTTGCACCCCTTGCGTGTGCACGTAGAGAGAGCCTCTATCCTTATATCACTTACCTATCTACATATGAGCAATCATATATAAACACAATTTTCCTTTATTAGCTTTCTCATGTGGGACAAGCTTATTTCTCTTTATTTTCCAGCACTAATGGGTGAATTTTGAGCAACAGTTTCTCATTCACCCAAGCATCATTTTATGCATATGAATATATCATTCCGAACTACTCACGGAGGAGTATTTGAATCACTCAAAAACAACCACTAACACGAAGTGGACCATGCTTAAAATTTTATTTCAAAATGCTTACTAGTGAGTATTTTCCAACACGAAAAACACCAATGAAGTCTTTGGTTGTCCAAAACTTATGATGACCCCTGCCCCTGGTTCAAAACATTTTGATTATGGAATATTATTAAATTTAGGCAGCTCTATCAAGTACCTGGTAAAGGGATTTTCTATATAATGTTTTTGAATTACACAAATTTTAATTTTTGGTAGAGATGTTATAGGTAACCTTGATAGAATGTCAAGGACTATGTTCCGAGGAAGATGCTTCACTGTGTTCAATGGCTGATCTAGTTATGAGCTTTCTGGTGCTTCTCCAACTCTGATTCCCACAAAAACAAAAATGATCTCAACCGGGCAGGGACTTGTAGCAACGAGTCTTGAAATAAACATGGAGCAATGCTAGTTTGCTAAAAAATTTTGGCAAATTCAAGACGACATTATTTTCCTTGAAAATGAAAATGGGAAAAAAACATAAAGGGACTTTGATTATATCAATTTGATGACATCACATTGATATGATTATTCTCCGCATAATGAATATTCTTTATGGAAAAAAAGTAGGAACCCATTTGGGATTGAGGTCCTGTTATTTTTAATCTACAGGGGAATATATCTGTCAATTTACCGAGGCATATGAAATCAAAGGTTTAAAGCAGTTCATTTTTGTGGAATGCTAAACAATAGAAATTCGTCTATCTTGACAATCACTCTACATCGAATAATCCACTGCCTAAGAGCTTCTAATTCAATAAAAAGAATACCTATCTTCTAAAACCAATTAACCTGTAATAACAATTGAAAGCGGAAAACCTTAATTAGGATCAAAGCATTTGTGATTTTTCTTTCGTTGCAGCTTTCTTGATTGAAACAAGGCTTGGAATGAAAGGAATCGCTTGGTAGTTTGACTGAATGGAAAAAAAATTTGGTCTTCTGATCCTTTTGCTTCTTACATTGTAAACAAGAACATCTTCAGAACCAAATAACATTTGCAGTTCTGTGCCTGCTGTTGCTTCCTTGTTCATACTCTCTCTGTAATTCAGAATATGCATTGATCCAAATACCCTTTGCAACTTTGAGACTATTGGGTTCACAATTACAAACCCCTTAGTCCATGATTCCTTCACTCCATATTTCTTCATTACCCAAATATCAAGAATAGGTTCCAAAAAACCATCACATAAATAGAGACACCCTCCTGAGACTCCAACAGAAATGCTGTTAATTGGCCTACATTTGCCATAATCTTTAACTGGGGGACCTGGAAATTTGTTAAACTTCTCATTTCCAAGGTCAAAAGAGCACATAAACGCGGTTCTATTATCATGTGAATGAGCATACCAGTGAAGAGCACCGTTCAGGAAAGCTCCATAATACGGTTGATCAAGTACATATGGAAGATCTCCAATGTTTCTCCATGCATCCGAACCAATTGTGTGTACTTCCATCTGAAGCTTATTAGAAGTCGCTGCTTGATCTTTATAACTGAGAATTTGAATCACCTTGTATTCATTAGTACTCTGATTGAAGCCGAAGCCACGTATTCTTCTAGCAACATTGGTCCTTTCAAGTTTTGGAAGGACCAAGTACTCGCCAAGAATAGGATTACACACAGAAATGACATCTTGCTTGTAACTAAATTCATGTGAACAAATCAAGCCATTGCATGAAGTTAGCAATGACAGCCTTTCGTCTTCTTTTTGATTCAATGTAAACAAGGGCACAATGGAATTTGTGTGGATCCTGTGACAAAACTTGGTGAGAATCATTATTGAAAATGGTGCTCTTGCAAGATGAATTTTGGTGAAATAAGGGTCTGATAATAAGCTGAGCCAGGTTTTACAGACACTCTTGATTTGAAGAATGGTATTGATTGGGAGCCTGGAAAAAATATCAACAAGAATTGGCCAAGGAAGCTCTTGCATGGACACATGATTGGTTGCCAATATTTGATCTTCTGCTTGTTTTGTATCTTCTTTGGCTTGGCTTTTCCTTCTTCTTGAAGGACAAGAATTCATTTTCAGAAACTGGAAAATGGCCATAATTGTAGGAAACAAAAGGGTTGATAAGGTTGCTTTTGGATCAAAATTATTGGTGTCATTATTTTATATGATGATCATTACCTCCACGAAAGCTCCATTAAATTGCCTCGACTGCCATAGAGTTGCGTGTATGACTATTATTTTATTAAATGTCAGAGAGAATTAGGAGAGAATATTCCACGCTGATGACAGTTCCCAAAATGGCCATAATTTAAATGTTTAAGACTAATGTTCTTCCGTGGATTTTATTCCACAGTAGCCAGAAAACAATTCATAAATATTAAGACTATCAAGAAACCTAAAATTAAGCTCAATGTACTTCAGTTTATATTGGGTTTATTGGAAACATGAATTTATATATATATATATATATGGGAAATGCTAACAAGTGCTCTTAGGCATTCCTTAAGAATCCATTTAAGGAAATTTTTTAATGGGAAAAAGAAAAAAAGTCATTAATAATTTGATAATTTTTTATATTTCCTATAAAAATAATGTCAAAACTTTCTTTTATGGGTTCTTAACAAGTGCCCTTAGGGCACTTGTTAGCATAACCCTATATATATATATATATATTTTAACAAAATTTCAAAGTTTTATTAAATATAGTTGCAAAATCTACGCAAGAAAACAATAAATTTTTTTTAATAATAATGATAATTACATTCTTTCAGGATTCGTTGACAAGTCAAGGGTACACGAGTAACACGATATAGAATAGAATTTCCGTGGACGAAATGTCATCTAGAAGAGAAAAGGCAAAAGTAAAAAGCCTGGTACAAATTGTTAAAAAATTGTCAGAATCTTAAAGAATTTAGTAATCATTTTGTATTCCTCACAGTGTCACACAAGTCTCTGGTCTCTCAATTTATAATTATATTTTAAGGCTATATTTGGATGGATAGAATTAGATAAAATTGAATAAAAAATAACTTAAAATATTTAAAATTTATTGTTTGAATTGATGGACCATAATGAAAAATAATATGATAAAATGGATATTAAATCATTTTCAATGAACCGTTTAAATCGAATGGAACGTTACTTTAAAAAAAATAATAACATGTGAGATTGATTTGTCCTTTAAAAAATAACATTAAAATATTTTTTTTTTTACTTTTAAAATCTAAAAGGATAAAATTATATTTAAAACTTATCTAATTATATTCCATTTGATTACTATTTAATTATCAAATAATGTTTTGGAACATTACTTTATAAATCTTTTTTTTTCAAAATAGATTATAATATGTAACTCTTCATTTCGTTGCATTCCATTCCATTTTATCGGATTATATTACATTATAAATTATTTTCTTCATCAATTCAAATATACCCTTAAAAGTCGAATATGATTTCTTCATTTGACGTCTTTCAAAATTGGAAGGCCAGTTAAATCCCACAAGTCTTAATCAGGTCAACACTCAAACACGTTCTTCACGTCAGCCTCAGGCCAAGGCTCGGCCCAATGGACTTTATTACATCCCAATGGTCCTCCAGCCCGTTGTTTCTTATATTTTACCTTTAGTTATTTATTTTAATTTTAAGAATGGAGAACGAATGAACGATTGAGATATGATAATTCACCACGTCCATATACTGATATCGATATGGATTAACAACACCATCCAATTCCATTTCGGCTTTTCCATTTTTTCCTATTTATATCAACTAGTATCGTGGTTCGTGCCCACGCTTTACGCATATTGAATATATATTTTAATTATTAATCTTTTAAATGTTTCGAATTTTATCGATTTTATAGTAAAAATAAGATATTTGATTTACTTATACGTAATATTTATAGTAAATAATAAAAAATTAATGAAATAATAAACTTTAAAAAATAATTCAAAATAAAATAAAAAATAACAATATATTAGAAATCCAAAAAATTGGCTAGGTTTTGTGGGCAGTTACTATTTAGGTTTCTTTTTTTAATAGGAGATTATATTTTTATATTGTAATAGATTTTTATTTTAATAATTTATTATTTTAATTTTATAATTTTATAATAAAATATTAATTTTATAGATTATGTGTCACATATATTTTTTATTTTAATAGAACATTATACAATATCTTCTTTTTATAATAGGTAATAAAAAAAATAATGGTAGAGTTTAGGTGCCATATGACGCTATTAGAAAGCTTTAAAAATATTTAACATATATATATATATAGTAATACAATTCTTATAAAATTATAATATGTATTTTTATTGTAATACATTTTTTATTTAATATAAAATTAATTGTAAAGATATTTTAATTTTATAATTTAATAATACAAAATTAATCGTAGAGGTTAATTTTAGAGATTAAGTGTCACATATGTTTTTTATTTTAATGAGAGATTATAATATGTTTCTTTATTTTAATTTTTTAATTTAATAATAATAAATTAAAATATTAATTAACTAATTAAATTAATATGTTTCTTACTTTAATAATAGATTACATGTTTATATTGTAATATGTTTCTTACGTTAATAATTTATTATTTTAATTTTATAATTTAATAATAAAAGATAATTATAGAGATATTTTAATTTAATAATTTAATAATAAAAAATTGATTATAGAGATTTGGTTAATTATAGATAATTTAATAGTATTTTTTTTAATAGGATGGCCTAATATGTTTTCATGTTATAATAGAATTCTTATAAAATTATAATATATATTTTTATTGCAATATGTTATTTATTTAATAAATTTATTAATTTAATTTTAAATTTTTTACATGAAACCGCTACTTGACATGATGAGGTGTGTGTATATATATATTATGACCTCAAGATTAGGACTCACTTTTAAAAGGGTGTCATTTTTATATTTAGTTTTTATCATTTCACTATCGCAATGGTATAAAAAGTATTATGATAGAATATTTTATTATTATATTTTTACAATACCTTATATTTTTACAATATCTTTTATTTTTTAATAGTAAAATATAATAAAATATGAAATCTCTATCATGAAATGTATAAATTATAAGGTTTTGCAAATATATAATAGTAAAATATCAAGTTTTAATGATATATATCAGTAAAATATTATAACTCGATATTTCTTATACCTATTGTGGGTGCTCAAAATTAGCCATGCCACTAGGGATACGTGTCGACATGCAGTTGAATCTTCCTCAACATGCCTCTTAAGTGGAGCTACTACAAGCAGACAGAGTTCCATTAAGAGGGTAACATCTGTCATGGTACTATTACACTAATAGGTTGGAAGAGTTAGGGGTTACCTCTAAAGTCCAACGACTCTGGAAGTAATTCGGACCAGACTCTAAAATAATATTACTATAGAATCTGGAGATCTCAGGAGAAACTAGGGTTTGACTAGAACAGTCAGGCCCCAACCATGAAGTGATGTTACTGCCATTCCGGAATGGAGAGAACTCTGAGCTGAGTCCAGTTTAACCTAGACTTGTTCCATATGAGACATATTCCATAACTCATTAGAGTATATTGGAAGTATTCTGACCTTAACATTAATACTTTAGAGTATATGACGTCATGTACCTCACCATCCGAGATTAGTGGACTTTAATGACAACCAACTTATCTTAGCATGCAAATATGCTTTAACATACATAATAATATGTGTAATTACATATAATACTATATTAGAGAATGTATCATGCTAAATGTACAACATGCATCTGAAGAGCAGTTCAATTATGGAAAAATATCAGTCAAAAGATGATACCTACACTCGTATGACCCTATATAATCTAAAAATCTTATACATAATGGGATCAGTTGGAAGAATTCACTAATTATGAATATAATTATAGCATAAGTTACAACATATAACATTCTAATTAGGAACTTTATCAAAAGATAGAAGTGAAGGTAGATCCTAACCAAAATACACGTCTGTGCAGGCCCAAGTTATAGAGTGTTTCCAAAGCAAAACTCAAGATTCAATTGAAATTCTTACAGGCCAGGCCCAACAATTTGAAGATAACAAACACTTTTTCTCTATCCCACTTTACTGCACACCGAATGAACTAGGCCATGTAAAGATTTCAAATGAGAAGGAAAGTCAAGTACCAATTTTGTATTTGATTTCTATATGATATTGTCCCTTGCCTTGCTGTATCCCTATCGAGTGAACTCGAGCATGGAAAGTGTATACTCTTATAGTCAAAGATATGATGTTGATAATATCATTAATCGTTCTAAATTAAGAGTCTCACATCATTCTACTATTGTGGCTACAGTCTTAAACCCTCATCAAACATATCAACCTACATAGTGGGATATGACTCTTATTACGAATAAAATTATCCGAGATAGTGGCAATCCTCTGTTGCATCTTCACAACTTTCATACATTTCAACAATTGACCTAGTCACACCCTATGACTGACTCTATGAATCAGGGAAGGAAAAATATCAAAGTCACATGATCCATGCACAAGACTATAAAGACCTCAAGTCTAAGGACTAGTCATACAATTGATACATGAGAGTTTTCACAGAAACATGAGATAAACAATCCATGTGAAAACTCTCGGTGGTTAGTTAGATGGACATGAACCAATCATACACCCATGTGATACAACATTCGGTTGGATCTTGTAACACCCCGTTAGAGGAAGGATACTATCGGCAGGAGACATGATTGAACCATATCTATAAGCTTTTAAATTTATAAAAAAATGGCATGATGTATCCTACAACTGGACAACCTTGATCCCAGTCCAACATTAAAACGAACCTGAAATAAACATCATATATAAAAATGGACCTCACGTCCACACCAACACATCAAAATTATCATTTAAAGGCTCTATGCATGTATTATCTATCAACACTCAAGGACTTTGTGTCCACAACATCATAAGCAATCGAATCATTTACTTAATACAAATGACCTGCTCAGCACGACAAACAAAATAATAAATCAAATATCTTAAACATCTAAAACTTCTCACAAGACATTTGCGATGATGACTGCGGCTTGGGTGATCCACGTCTCTAGCTTGACTTCTAAGTAGCCAACTTGCATTGGTACCACTTCAATCACCTAAAACATGAAGTCACGAAAATTCAGTAAGTAACCATACTAGTATTATAACCAATAAGTCAATCATAAACTATGAACAAACAAGTCAAATTTTAATATTTACATATCTACATATATGTCAATCTAATATCTAACATCCAAAAAGTACAAAGAAAAACTCGAATGCTATAAAGTATATCGTTTAATATCAAATCCACTTCAATCACGTGAAATATGAAGTCATGCATCTATACATTTATCATAAATATCCACCATTGGAATATCATCAAATCAATAAGTAAATCAAATTTTCTTCAATTTGAAACAAACTCTTTCAATTCAATTCCAACTTTCTTCAATTTCGATAGCCTTACAATGACTTAACATGCTTGATTCATATGCATTCATACATCTTAACTCATTTCTCTTATACTCATGCAAATAATTTTTTTAGAATTCTTACACATATGATAACAACTTAGCAAACACATTTTACAACATCTTATACTCACACTGGTTTTTAAATCATTCATTCTACAATAATATACACAGTTCACAAATATCATAAAATCAATCACGCATAGAGAAACACTTAAACATACATACAGTCATCGTGCAATTGACAATGACGCGTACACAATAACCAATACATCAGCAAAAACATAACCAGACAATATATATATATATATATATGGATGGCTTACATATACAATGCTTATACGAGACTCATTACATATTTTAGAATAGGTATGAGATGAATTCCATCCGAACGGATTCCTAACCAGTTCGAATACTATACCATGAGAACATCAACCAATCAAACATACATATCACGGCACACCAAACTCATCGCACGACTTCTCATTCACAAGCACATCCATGACAAACACTCCAAAACATCATTCAAACACTCACATACAAACATATGTTTCAAACATATGAATATACATTTTGCTACGAATTCAAATGCTATATCTTTAATACTTTTCATATCTTTTCTTTTATTGATAAAAAAATATTCATTTTCAGAATTTTTATCTAGAAACATTTGATATAGTATCTTACCAAATGGACATATCTATTTTAAGAGAACTTAGCTTATATTCATTCCTTATCGCAATTAACCATTCTAATCTCTATATAAATAATTTACATGTATAAGACAATAATAACTTATTCATATAACATGCATATTCATAAGCTATTACCCAATCATAAATCATGACTTGTTCCATTTATCAATTATGTATACCTAACTTATACATATCTTAATATCATATGCATATACGAATGCTTGTTTATATACTTATAGATGATTATACATATAATCTTACATACTTATATATTTACATACGCGTATACATATTGTTATCGATTCTTACACTTTCATACATCCATACATCCACATAAACATTGAGTTCATTTCATATTTTACTTTATATCATTTCAATAACATAGTTCCATACCTGTGGTGGTCGGTTATCCTACCCATGCATAACCTCAAACTTTGTTTTCAAGAATATCTCTTATCTATTCTCCTCTTATCCTAAACACTTTAATCCCCCCCACACAGATATATATATATATATATATATATTTAAAACCTAATAAATTATTCAAGCATCATCGCATGAGTTACTTACTTGGCTTCGTGAACACTCTAGGTACTAGTCACATCTGTCAAAATAAATGGCGAAATGCGGTTTAAATCGTAACTTATAAAAATCTTGACCTAACTTTGACAAAGTTCCGAATCTTTCCGGGACGACCCAAACAAGTCCAATTTCAATGTTTTCAGTTTCAATAATCTTTAAACACCATTAAAAACTATTCAAAGCCACTAGTTCACCTAATTCTCGGCTTATATTTTCTTAGAAAATCTTTCAAAAAAATTTCCGCTAACACTACGGAAAGGTCCTGAATCCTCCGAACCTTCCTAGATTTAACTAAACATGTTCATCATATTATATATAACTCATAACAATCGTTAAAATCAAAACACATCATTCTACTCAAAAATCCACTTTTATCGGAAACTTGTATATATTATCGAATAGATCAATGTCATTCTGTTTTCACTCGGATTCTACCAAATGCACATACCCAATATACTAATACTCAATCAATTCAATTTATATCATTACACTGTTATATGAAGCTACTGGAAACTTCCGAATATTTAGCGAAAAAATTAAAATTAGCGACTTTTTACTGAGAGGTCTTACCAAGATTTAAAGGGCATATACAGACTACAAATGGTCTCTCGAACGTGCTAAAATTGATGGAATTCCGATCAGAGCTACTGTTCACTGTGGGTCACTATTTATTCGAATATTTCTTCCTCGTTTTGCGTTCAACCTGACACGGAATGGAAAAATCATCATCGCTACCCTGTAGTACTCTCCTAGAGGTTCGATTTGGCGGGTGGCTCGGGTCATGAAACGAAGTGAGGAGTCGAGATCAACAAACCCATGTGCGCACACCTCTTTCTCTTCTGTGGCCGTTTACGGGAGATCCGGGGCTGCCATCGGCCACTACAAGGCATATGGGTGGCCGGCGCACCCCTCTGGCTGGTTATGTCGGTCATCGGTGGCCAACCTGCCGGCCACAGACACAACAAGAAAACCATAAACGCGATTGGGACGTGGGGGCGTGTGAGGGATTTTTGAAGCTTATGCATTTTTCGTAATTTTCTGAAACTTGAAGGTATATGTAGAAAAGTTTCTAGAAATTATGTTTTGACACAAAAAATTACAATTTAGTCCCTTCCATGGGATGTCCTTAGAAAATTCCATTTGTGAAGCCGTTATGGTTCAAATCTCGAAACATATTCAATACCAAAATTATTCGTCTCAGAAAAATGAGTTCGATGGTCCAAAAATCAGCTCAATCGGAGTTCATTTGCTATTTTCATAATCGAAACAATAAACTTTTACGTTTATAACGATAAAATCAGAAATCGCGTAACCGGTTCTCGAAACCACATATTTTTCGACGTGAAGAAACTTCACTTAAAATATTCTAACCTATTTTTCAACACATAAAACCCTATTTTTGAATATCATTCAATTCCAAATTCTAAATTTCAATTCAGAAATCTTCCAGGACCGTTCCGAAAAATATTCGGGATTTTAGCAATCTCCGCTAGTAGCCTATGAGATCAACTACCTACTTAATAGCATATCATATCAACATGTTAGTGTCTCCACTTTGTGAATGCCCTGATTATTCACAAAACTGTGACTAGGAATATTTATGATTAATGATTCTTATAAAGTGTGGAAGCCATCATCTTATTATTCGAAGGTTTTTTTTTTTTTTTTTTTAAGTGTAAATAGTCCAAATAGATTATATGAGACACAAATAATAATGAATGCCATTTTATTCATTAATGAAAATATTACATCCCTATTTTCTTATAAATGCTTATGAATTTAACCCACCCACAAGTTAGGTATAGGTCATAATCCTAACATAATTCCCCTGGTGGAGATTGGAATGATAAACCATCAGAGAAGACTTTTGATTGATGAAGTTGCTGCCCAATTTTCGGAGATGAAGATTGAGTTGAGGCATGCTTATATAATTCATGGGAGTTCAACAGATACTGAGTCTGGAGAGATCTGGAGAGCACAACACAGAAAAGCCTCTTAAGCGAAGAGGTCCGAAGTTGAAAAGGTTTCAATGTGGTAGTGGTTCAGAAGAAGAATGAGAAATAGAGAGTGTATGTTGATTACATGGATTTGAACAAAGCATGCTTAAAGGATCCATTTCCACTTCTAAATATTGATCAATATGTGGATGCAACTATATGGTATGCGAGGTTGTCTTTCCAGGTCGCATACAGTGGATGTAACCAAATCTCACTTATCCTAGATGATCAGGAGAATACAACTTTCATTACTCTTCGAGATTTATATTGTTATAATGTCATGCCTTTTGGGTTGAAGAATGCAAAATCCAGTTATGAGTGGATGATCAACACCATTTTCTAGGACTTAATTGGAAAAACTACTCAAGCTTACTTCAATGACATCGTAGTGAAGACTTTACAGGCTCATAATCATATTACGAACCTGACTAAGGTCTTTAAAGTGATTTGTAAATGTGCCTTCAGAGTTTCATTTGGGAATTTCTAGGGATATGTAGTAAGGTAGAGATGGATTAAAGTGAATCCAATCTAAGTTAAAGCTTTATTGGAGATCACCACCCCCAAAAGACGACGAATGACGTCCATATGCTTAATAGAATGGTTGCAGCCTTTAGCAGATTCATTTGGAAAATTTTAGATAAATGTTAGGAGTTATTCAAAGTCTTTTGACCTGGGAATGGAATATCATAGGGACCAGAGCAGGTGGAAGACCTAGAACAGTTGAAAGGTTATCTAAAATAGCCTTTTATTCTATCTGTACTAAAGGGAAACAAAGATTTATTTTTGTATATGGTAGTATCTCATCACTCTATCAACATGTACTATTGAAAGAAAATGAATGGAAACAAAAGCTGATATATTTTTCTACTTGAAAGCTACTTGATATGGAAACTTGCTATACGGCAATAGATAAGTTGATTTTAGCCCTTCACATGTAAAAAAAAGTTTAGGCATTACTTTGAAAGTCATAAAATCATGGTAATGACTTCTTACCCACTACGATCTATTATCAATAAGTCAGGTGTGATTGGGGCGAGTTGGGAAAATTGTAATGAAGATGACATAAGTACCAACCTCGGACTGCCAGGTTGAATGCCAGCCAACATTAGAAGATGAAACTCTTCACTTGCCCAAGTTGAAAGATGATGTATGGAATCAAGCAATCAGTCCGGAGCTGGAATTGGCTTGTACTTGGTTAGCCAAGAAATCTTAGTGATAGAGGAGGCCATCTGGCTGTTGTTCCCAACAACCAACAACGAAACTGAGTATGAAGCTTGATATCAGAGATTAGGCTTGCAAAAGGCTTGTGAGTAAAAAAGATATATGTTCATAGTGATTCAGCCTTGGTAGGTTCACAATGGCATGAGGACTTTTTGACTAAAGAAAGCCCAATAGTGAATTACTCTAATTTTGTGAAGCATTTGACTTTATCTTTTAAAAGTTTTTAAATTAACCAGATCCCCCGAGCGAAAAACTCGAAGGTAGATCGCTCGGTAACATTAGCCTCCAGTGCCATAAGAACATTATAGAGAGAAGCTTGCATCATAATTTTGCATGAACCTTTGATTTCACATAAGGAACTCAAAGTTGAGAGCGTAAGTTTGGATAATTCATGGATGAACTTATATATTGCTTACTTGCAGAATCAGATACTCCCAGATAATAGAAATGAAGCATACCAGATACAACAAAAAACCAAGAGATACTGCTTGATTGACGGGAAATCATACCGAATATCTTATTTCGAGCCGCTTCTCAAGAGCTTAATTGAGCAGCAAACACTAGAGGTGTTTTCATAAATCCATGAAGACAAAGCAGGAAATCATTCCGGAGGATGGGCACTGAAGTAAAAAGTACTTCGGGCAGGCTATTATTAGCCCACCCTTTAGATCGAGGTAGAAAGTTTCACTAGGAAGTGCAAGAAGTTTCAAAAACATGCCACTAGAATCCACTTTCTCGAAGAAGATTTAGAAACAATGGAAACCTCTTGACCATTTATTCAAAAGGGGATAGACATGGTTGGCCCACTGCCAATCTCAAGTGGTGAAGTTATATTCATCTTTTTAGCGACAAATTACTTTACTAAGTGGGTAGATTCATAGGCTTACAAGAGTATTACCGGAAAAAATGTGGTCAAGTTCTTAAAGAAATAAATCATCATCAGGTTTGACTTCCACGAACTCTGATCACGGACAACGGTAAATAATTCCAGTCAAATGGTCAGATAGAGATTACAAATCAAACCATCTTACACAACTTAAAAAAGAAGCTTGAAGATAAAAAATGAAGGTGGCTCGAAGAACAACCTAATGTATTGTGGGCTTACTGGACAATTGAACGGATACCCATTACCAATTTTCAATACTCCATTGTCTATAGAATGGATGTTATTTCTGTTGGCATTTTTGGCGACTAATAAGTGCATGAAACTGTACTTTGAACATCACTAATTCGACTTTGTTATCAAGTATTTGATCCTAATTATAGTTTATTTTATGTTTTATTATTAGGAAGTAATAGAACATAGACCTTGGAGAAATTGCATATGTTTCGAGACCTTATAGACACATTGGAAGCACGCAGAGGAGCAGAGACACAAAAAATGTTACACCGCAGAAAAGCACTGGTGCAGTGGTGCCCACTTCCTGGCGTCGCGGCGCCTCCTCAATATTACCCATATATTATCCAGCAAGTTTGGCACCGTGGTGCCACTTACCAGTGCCACGATGCCCCGACAGACTTCAGAAACTTAATTTAGTCGTGTTTGATGCGCATAAGGACTCCGAGACTTCTCTATATAAATCCAAGTTTATCTAAACCCTAAAAAGAGGAGAAAAACGGAGAGAAAACACACAACAAGGAGTGGGAATCTCATATTTGAGAGAGAAGAACGAGGAAGCTTCATGCCAGACATGATGCTCCTCCGATCTATCAAGGCTATGTCTATTCTCTATATGGAGAACTAATCTTCTAGGCAAAGCTAAGGATGAACTCTTGTAATTAAGTTCTTACGTTCATGTTTTTTATTCCTGAATGTTCATCAACGTTTAATACAATTGATAACTTGCTGTTCTTTATTATCTTTTGATTTATAATCCAGAGATTGTGTTTTACCAACTTTCATATACAAATAGTCATGCTTCTTTTACGTGTGATTGAGGTGTTGGACAAAATGACCCATAGCGTCACTATTTGCACAGAACATTGTGTTGTTGTAGTAAATTAACTATGTGACAAGGAAATTGCACTCTCATCATTTGTGATTAGATCACCATAGATATATAAATGAAGAGAGGTCCCTGTGATTAGTTCCTGGACTGAGAATGATATGAGACAGTATCAGTCCCCGAAGGATTAATCATTAAATATCCCTAGCCGAAGTATTATCGAGACTGGACATCGATAATGCGGAATAGGCTAGTATTGCACTTGTGTGCGTTGTGAGGGCACAACGGCATAGTTCTCATATATATAAGGGTTGGATACTTATGCAAGTGTGATAGGAGGTCGTGTTTCACCGATGGTACGTGAAACAGCTTCGCTCTGGATAGACCCTTCGGAATCCCATTGGTATTATGACTATGTGTCTATGGGAGGCCGAAATCAAGGTAGGTGTGTATAGTCTTAACCTGAGACTTACATCGCTAATACTTACGATAATCGATAGACTTTGGTCTTGGTGGTACAGGGCTTTAACCGGTTCTGCGTACACCACTTATGGGTTTATCAGAGAGTCGTAGTGTATTGGGTGTGATGTCGAGACGGAAGTATCACTTCAGTCATATTGGAGATGATGTCACACAGGATACAGTATTAGTGCTCTTAAGTGATGCGCATCCAATCGTGATATTATGACCAGGTCATGAATATCCGATTATAGAGACTAGTTACCAGACATCCGACATGTGCTTCGGATGGGGCAGACACTTATCCAGCCCCAGCCCTAGCACGTGACTATCCGATACTGGGCCGATACACACAATACAATTGTATACTACGCTTGATACAGATCTTAATATTCTTAAATGGATATGTCCGGAGAATTGGGTAGACTTGGTGCTTTGCTAGGAGCCGACCTTGTCTCGTAAATCGGTAGAACGTAGTACTTGGTACGCATGTGATTCGGATACACCGACGACCGTATTTATAGCCAACTTATCCGGGGATCTCATGGGTCGCTTCCCGATAATCCACCGATGACGCACAACTCGCACTTTTGAATAATCTGGGATTATATAGAAGAGAGAGAGAATTAATCTAGGATTAATTACGGAGATATTTTATCTAGGATAAAATATCGTCTAGAGAGAGATAACGATTAATTTGGAATTAATCGGTAAATTAATATATTCGATATATTAAACGAAATTAGATTTCGACGCGGAATTAAAATTAGATTTTAATTCGGGCGAACGAATTAATTTAGAATTAATTCGTTAGCGACGTGAATAGTGAATTCGCTAGGCGTAATCATTTAATTACGACGCGACGGAAAAACGTTAATTTAGAATTAGCGAATCCAGCCCGAGTGTGATTGTGAGCGCATTCGTATTTCGAATTCGAGTGTGGCGATGCAAGTCACATCAAGCGTCAAATCATTCGTCACATCAAGCGTCAAATCAAATGTCACTTTGAGTGATGTGATTGATTGATGTGATTGATTGATTGAAAGACATGACTTAAAGTTGATGTGAATAGTGATGGACTTGACATAAAGTGTAAAAGGAATTTTGGAGGGAAAACTTTTTTATTTTTGGCTCCAATAATTCATTTGATTTATTTGATAAAGTTAAATGAAATTGATTTTTATTTTTGGAAAATATATATAATCAATTTTGCTTTACATTTTATTAAGTCAAAAACACATTTCTCTCTCATCTCTCTCATCTACCTCACGCCCAAACACAAATTGTGGACTGTTTTTGAAGCCATTTTGGCGTGAACAATAGGGAAGCAAGAGTGGATTTTCATGGTGAAAATTCAAGTGCTAGCACACTTACGAGTCTTGCGAAGGTGGTATGGAGGTTCACCCATGAGCCGGGATTCGTTAGACGAGGCTTGGAGCTCCGTTTTCTCAGCTCAAAACTGAAATTTGAAGGCAGTGGACTGCTGCAGTGGGCGCCTAAGGCAATGGGCTTTTTGGCTTTGATTCGTCTTCAAATCGACTCAACCGATCGATGTGAGTATTCCGCTACCTCCGTTGATGTATTCACGCATGTTTTTCATTGCTTGTTTGATCTTGGGACCTAGATTAATTACCAACATGAGGAACCCAGTTGTGACAGGTAATGTTGTTTTATGAGTTGATCTTCTGCTACAGTATTGCCTGAGGGTATATTGTCAACGTTAGATAGGTCATAACGATAACATTATGAGTTGTTAACATAGATAAAATAATTCATCGATTACCTTAGAATTTAATATGTTTTGATTGAAATATATTCCGATTGTTTGCTTGGAATGTGAAACCTTCAATTGAGTAATAAAAGGAATCAATTACTGAAAATAGGGATTTGATATAAGAGGGATTCTCGACGCGTTACTGCTTTTCTATACTGATAATTCTTACATACTTTCATCATTTTTATTTCACATTACCAATTTAACTCGTTTCTTTAATCAAGTTACTGCTAACATTTTGTTTGAGTAAATTAGTTCCTTGTAACCATCTCTCTGAGAAATCGACACCCCAACTATACTGTGATAATCGCAAGTACTTTTTGGGCGTAATCAGCGGGCGAAAGCGCGATTTTAGGCAAAAAATAATTTTTAAATATTTTAAAATTTTACCGAACGAATTAGCCGATATCTTATACCTCTAATTAGTTCATATTTCACCTAAACATATTATTTGTAAACAACAACCTAACAAGTCTCAAAAGATGAAAAAAGTTTTACGAAAATATTTTCCGGAAAAATACTATATAAAATAGGCAAGTGGTCAGCTAATTACCAAAATGGGTCAACCTGGTTACTAGGGCAGTAATCGATCAGCCCCTGAACTGTCCAAACAGTTAATAATTTACTGTTTGGATAGCCCACATGCGGTAAGCCAGTTTTTGTATTGTTTAGTTGTTTACGTGAAATTTCGCCTTCGAACATTTTCAAAAAATATTTTAGTACCCAATACATATCCAAACACATTCAAAAATCATATTTTATTCACAAAACATTTTTTTTTCCAAATCTATTCCATAATTAAATTAATTCACTTTTCATAAAATAATCCAATTTATCGTTAAATTAATTTAATTAATTTACGCCATTTCAAAGTCACCACTTATGAAATTTCAAGAACAATTCTAAGTATCATAAGAGTGGTTACAACATTGTAGATTGACAATTTTAATTTTTGAAACTAATTACTTTAATTATAATAAAAATTATATATACTAATAAAAAGAATCCATCAAGGTTACAACAAATCATCAACACCAAATAATTGGAAATAAATATATCATTCATAAATATATTTAGTAACATGAAATATATATCAAATACATAGTAATATGCTTGTGCTTGTTAAAAATAATTTCCAAAACTTGAAACATAAGTGTTACATTAATCAAATTAAGCTATGACTTTGTTTCCAATTCTTCCAAATACTTCTCTTTTGGTGTTGAAGCTTTTGAAGCTAACCATAATATTTTCTTTTTAGTTCTCAACAAATGACAATGGCTAAACAAAAAAATGAAAGCACTTTCCCATTTTTATTTGTTGACGCTGAATTCTAGGGCATATTTTGATCATTTTCCAAATAAAAAATTGGACCGAAATTTGACACATCTTAATCTAATTAAAATTTATTTATTTTATTTATGTTTGGATTAGTGGAATTCATTTGTCTCAAACATATAATTTAGCTAATCACATTTGGCCAAGTGATAACTAATATTCCAATACTAGAAATTCAAATTAATTTATAATTAATTAATTTGAATTTCCATTCACTAACTAAAAAAGAAAATAAAATTATGGAAAAATATTTTAAGAATATTCCTCCTTTATTATAATCAATAATCAATTAATCTTTAATTAATTCAATTAAACATAATAAAGATAATTGTCAAATTCTAATAGGTCTTTAATGTGTATCTAATCAAATTATGTATCATATACAAATACACAGTATTTTAAGTGCATGTGTAAATTATGAATAATTTAAATTATCCATAATTAATTGCCTCAGTGCTCGACGAGTATACTTCATATTGTGTGGCTCTTTAGGTTCAAATTTATTTATCACAGAAACCTTTTATGTGTCCGTAATTTGCGCACTCACAAATTACGACAACCACAGATAATCGAGTTGAACCATACAAGCTGAGATCATTGCATATATTTAATCTCTCTGTCATAGGTTATCCGAATTGTTCCAAAGATATTAAAAACATCAAATCTCTACTAAAAATAATTCGGATATGTCACGACATAATCATGATTCTCTAAATAAATACTATGAACTCATTTTCACAGTATACCTCGACCAAAGATTTCAAAGTATCATTGATGGGATATCTAAATCCCATACACTTGACTGACAGATCCTTTCTGGATAAATCACAGGATATCATAGATATCAACCACCCCCAACGAAAGACGGAGGTCTGATCTTAGAAAGATTATTGACGTGACTACCATCAAAGTGAGAGAAATATCTTTTATTCCACAGTAGAATCTCAAGTCATAGGAGTTAATATGCTAGTCGACTCGAGAAAGTTCCTTTTGACATTGGTATACCATCTGTAAGGAATCTTCAACTGAGTCGTTCAATATTTATCCAATAAATACATACATGTCTATATGAGTCTCCCTAAGATTCATGGTTAACTGAGATAAACCAATGAAACTATTCCAGTATACGACATATACCAGTCTCATTAGTTTACTAACCAAACAATTATTTAAACCTTGACTAGGAATAATTTTAAAAATGAATCATGTAGTGATATTTCTCAGTGTCTGCTGCGATATTTTTTCAACTACATTAAAACTATGGACTATATATGCCTTTACCATTATACTAAAGATTATATTTTTTAAACAACTAAATTTTAATCATAAAAATATATAAAAATATAATGTATTTACAATAAATACATCAAAAATTGACTCGCCGAACACCAGTTCTAATAATTTTACCCACTGAAAATATTGTGCCAACACTGAGGAGCAAGCTGGCCCAAGTCCTTGAGAACCAAATAGCCCAAGAAGTAGATCTTGAACTGTTAGATGAGATTCGGGATGTGGCAGCTATTCATCAAGAAGCATATCAGAGACGCCTGGAAAAGCAATATAATAAAAGAGTCTGGTATATGAAGTTTTTCTGGGGAGATTTGGTCCTCGGAGAAGCCATTGACATTCAGAGAGAACCATACGCTAGAAAAATTGCTGAGATATGGGAAAGCCCTTACAAGATCTCAAATGTCCTAGGAAAATGAGCCTACATGCTGGAAACTTTAGAAGGTCAATCCATTCCCTTTAACTGGAATATTTCTAAGCTCAAGAAGTTTTAATTTTGAAGTATAGTGTAACTTGTAAATGCATAAAGTCCTATGATAATAAACAGAAATACAACTTATTCAAAAATAATGTTGTAGAAATATGCAAATGATGATGTATATAGATGGTGTATATGAAATTGTTTAATAAAATTGAGAGGGAGCCTTTACATTAGTTACTCTGGATCTCTCTACACGACTCAGGAAAAAAGTCCCATAAATTAAAATCGCAGAGCTAATCGCCCATAGGATAAGAGAAAACAAATTAAAACTCCAAATTGCCAAAATTTCCATGATAAAGTTTTGAGAGCTTATGCCTCGGCAGGAGCATCTTCCGGTGGGCCTATACCCACCTTGAAAGAAATTTTGAGTGCTTAAGCCTTATAATGAGTATCCTTTGATGGACCTATACCCACTTTATCTAACGGAAGTCCCTGAATACTAGATGAAATAAACGCTCTGCGATGAGTTCACGTTTTGCGGCCTCAAACAGAGTATCTGAAAGAACCATCTAATGAGCTTGCAAAAGCTAAAGAAACTTGAATGAAGTATAAAGTTAAGCATGTACTCATACTTTAATAACAAAGGAGCAATCTCCCAACATTCAGTTACACAGTAACTAATTCCCTAAGTGGAAAACCCACCAAATTAGTCACATAGTGACCAAAATGTCAAAATCGGAGAAAAGGTCATGCAGTGATCAACTCCCTTGAGGGACACCCACAATATCAGTTACATAGTAACCAAAACTTAAAGTCAGGTGAGACACTGACTGACCTATCATCCTGGGAAAAATGGCCAAATGGAGTAATAATTCATTTGAGAGAGAATTTTGTCAAGTATTGAACTTAGAATATTCTGTAATTTGATCAAATTCTTTCCAAGGCAATAGAAATGGCTTAAAGAAACAATTTTACAAATATTGTAAAATGACTTAGTCAATTGATAATGGAAATTGCAATTCAGATTGAAAAGATTCAGGCCATATACTTCAATCATGAAATAGTTAAATAAAAAGTTATCCAGTAGACTGGAGCAAAGAACTCCCAAATTGGGCCATGTATTGTTATTAGTCAATTTATTATTGAATTATAGACGGATTGGAATATTTCGGACTCCAACACCTGAAGTTGATTATTTAAAAAAAAAATGAAAAAATTTCTAAGTATACATTGAGATAGTATACTATTTAAATTATTCTTAAAGTAATTTTATCTTGATCAATCACTTAGTCGAAATTCGCATGCAATTTCACTACGAAATTATAAATGCTCAATAAAGAATGAAATGGACATAATCCATATAAAAAATATATATTTTTATTAAGGCCACTATCGGGCTAAAAGTACAAATATGGAAATCAAAAATCATAAAGTGGGGGGAGGGGGAGGTTGAATGACCTTCTGCGCCCATTTCCAAATCTTGATCATAAGGAATCCTAGTTTGATCCTCTATAGTGGTTGGGGAAGTCAAGTTTTCTCCAAGATGAACCTTGGACCACCCCGAGGGAATAGCAAGCCTCATCGTGTTCGAGGGAGGTATCCCATTTTCAGAAGATGGCACCAGAACCCATATCGATAAGAAATGATGGTACAGGCCAATTCATATAAAACAAGCCATGTGTAGCTTCGAAATTTATTCGGAGGAGCTTTCCTATATTTTTTTTCCTCGTAGCTGTTTCAGGGGCTAATTGTTAGGGCGGATGTGGGATCCTTAGGGTCGAATCCGTGCCCCGCGTAGCGGAAGTGGGTCTAACCCATGTATATCAAGTATGCGTGTATTTTTAAATTATTTAATAAAATACTATATTCCTTTATGAGTGCACATGAAAAAAATCGGGGCTGAATCGGAGTCCGGAAACTCAAAAACAGATGAAAACAAGTTCCAACACGCGTGTGCACACTGCATGTTACCGAGCACGCGCGTACTGCACGCACAGTGTAAAATTTTTTTAATATTACATTTGAAGCTTATGATTTCCTTTTCCTCTCTTTCCAGATAGTTGAAGGAAAAAGGTGTTTCATCCTAATTCCTTCCGAACTTTCCTAAACACTTCAAAACACTTCAAAACACTCCAAATTAATTTTTTAACATCAAAACCAAATCAACACATGTTAAAGAATAAAATCATATTTTTCAAAATATCAAATATTCTACAAAAGACATAAATTTATTCTAAATACGCTCATGCGTAAATTTTGAATCCAAAACACAAACCAAATTAGAATCCCACAATGAAGTGACTTATGAACAATTCTAGGTCATTCAAAGGTGTCAAGTGATTCTAAAATGGAAGCTATAGCTCCAAGATTTTATCTATAGTTCCAAACTTTAATTTTATATTTATGTCCAACATAAATATTTTGACCCAATCATAAGCATATTGTGTTTATGCTTCCAAAGCATCCGTACATAATTTATTAGCCTAATTTCGACATCAAGCTATGTTATTTTGTATCCAATACATAATACATCACCATATGTTTCACTAATGATAACTCACTAATGAAAACATAGCTTTGGAGAAGATCAAACTTACATAGCAAGCTTGATTTCAAGATCCAATATTCTTCTCCTTGTTAAAATGTTGTGGAGAACTTCCAAAGTTGGCAAGCTTGACTCCAAGATCCAATCTTGATTCCAATATTAGCAAGCTTGATTCCAAGATCCAATCTTGATTTCTCCTTATTGAAATGTTTTAGATAACTTCCAAAGCTTCTCCAAACACTTCTTTTACTTAGGCTAATATTTCTAAAATCTTGCTTGTTTTAGCTTTAACAAGCTGAACTTTCTTAAGCTCAAACTTAATTAAAAACTTGCTCAACTTTGCTTTTTATAACAAAACTTATGTAATTTTTAATTAATAAAACTTCTAATGAACTTTTAGGTGGGCTTAATCTAATTTATCCAAATATGTATAATTAGGTGTGACTAATCATCTTTGTCTACTACTTTGATTTAATCCAATCAAATCAAAATAAAGTTTAACAAATGGATTAGTTCATTGTCTACCACGTTGATTTAATCCAATTAAATCAAGACAAATACACCTATAATTACATATTTATAATTACCAAAATACCCTCCAATGGTAGAGATATTTATGAAATTACAACAAAGCCCTTGTGTGATTTTGGAGTAATCCGATTAATATAATTTGGTCAAAGTAAATAATTAATATTATCCAATAACACTTAATTATTTTAATTGATAATTATAATATCAAATATTATTTATTATAAAACATTATCGGCTACCCAAGTGCTCAACAAGCACACTTCATATTGGGGACTCTCTAAGTCCAGACACGTTCGTCATATAAGCCTAGCTTATATGTACGCAATTCGGCCACTTCGAATTCGCGAAGAACATGAATGACCTTTATGAACTATACAAGTCGAGGTCATCATATATGTTTAACAATCCCTCCATCGTAGGCTATCCGAGTTGTTCTTAGGAAACATAGATTACACCATCAAGTTTCCGAGGCGTACATCTCATGTCGATATGTCCATGATTCTTTACAACTATCAGAATACCATTTCTGATATATGTGATCCACCCTAGGTGATCAGCTTTGGCCAAAGTCGAAAGAATCGTGACTTACTCATATGGATACCTAAACCCCTTATGGTACACATACGGGTCAATAGATCCTATTTTGATACGCACTTGATTAACAAGTATATCGTTCTACACCTAATGAACATCTAGCTATCAAACCATGAAAGGTCTTTGACATATATGGTATCAAAGTATGGCAGATCACACACAAAATCAATGTTATCATATAGTCAAAGGATCACTTATGCTACTTGATTCGATGAGATTCCTATTGACGGTGGTGTGTACTTCCAACTATTAGGAATCACCTGTGAGTCATTCAGTATTCGCTCAAACGAATACCCACATATCTATACGAGCTTCCCCTGCTCATGATACATTAGGTTAAATCATTGGAACTTAAATTCCAATATACGATATGTGCTAGTCTTATAGGTTATATGATTTCGACCGTATTCTGAAACCAATGACTAGGAATATTTACTTTAAGAATAATTTATAATAGTAATAATATCCCAATATTGGAACACTCAGTGTCCAGTATTACCACATGAATATTCTAAGGTCGATATCATTCTTAGTGTGTATATATATATATATATATATCAATTTAATATGCATAATGACATTTCTATTAGTAAAGGTTGAAATGAAAATATAGTTATTTCATTAATAAATAATAAAATATAATATACAATGCATTATTCGGATTAGCGCTCCAAGCACCAACTATAATACTAATATAGATCGGAGAAGGCAAGTTCATCTTCTAAGCTCCCGACTCTAATTGACAATCAGTCAATAGCAGCATCAGAGTTTTGCCTTTGCTTATCTGACTCAGCCAACTTGGCCTTGAGTAGAGTAGAGTATTCTTTCAGTCGGTCTGATTTAGCTTCGGAAGAAGCCAATTTTTCTTTACCGTAGTTCAATGAGCTCCGGGCTTATGCCAACTCTGAGTCTCTGACATTCAAAAACTCTTGGAGCTCTGTCACTTCCTTCTTCAGTTTAGTGACAATGGTCTTACTCTTCAGGACGGACTCCTATTACAGAATGACCAAGTCCATCCATGTATTCCTATATTGTCTAAGGGAAATTATCTTCTTGTCCCGATCAGACATGGTTTGCATCACATCATGGATGGCCTGCAAATCACAAGTTAAAAGACTTAGAAAAGTTTTCATCCAAATACTTAAGGGGAATAAGGCACAAGATTACTAACCACCGTCATAGTATGGGCGAAAGATGGATCTAAGTCATCTCTACATCGGCCTCAGGGGTAAAAATCGTCCCCTATAATATAGAGGCCGTGATGCACTCCGAAGTAAGTAGTGATGTCATCCCAGAGTGCCATACTCCTCCTTATAATGGTTCAGTTTGACTTCACGAAGACCGATCTCTAGATCCCTAAATCTTTCTCTTGTACCTTGAGAGGACGAGAAAATAATAGAGGTGGCTTGTCCTCTTCATAATTATCTTCGGAAAATCTCAAAGTTCCCCCCACTTTGGTATTTCTTACCTCCAAATAGAGAACATTGGAGAGGAGACGGGCGTAAAAATTTTCTCCCCAAACTCAAGTCCATAATAAAATATCGATAGGAGTATTTTCCCCATGGGAGAGGCTGAATGGAGGGAACATCTCTATAGTACATATTCAAACTCAAGTCCATCAGTCTCAGAGGAATAGTTCCCTCAGTAGCGTTACTTCTTGACCATCTCCTAAATGATAGCAGGACCATCATCCACCCACGCTCTCAGCCTAGTTTTGTTAAACTTCAAGTATTGCAGGTGGTAAGGAGACACCAACCCTGCATCAGAATCAAAGTGCCTCACCATGGATATTTGTCCGATGATCTCCTGAAACGAACTCCCACAGAGGCAGCTTGGATATGGAAAGTCTATCTCAAAAGGCCAGAAATACTTCTCAGAGTACTCGACCCTAAGATGTGAGGAAATTGGTCTCAGAATGGCTGCAATTGTAAAAACAAGACAGGTTCAAATTAGAAATTTGATTTCAAATAATAAAATCTAATATTAATGGAGGATGGACACTTGTGAATATCCTTAGTAAATGTGTGAGAGGTGATGTATGACCCCTGCTCTGGTCTCCTCCAAGCACCAAAAATCATGATAAGGGGAGCAAAACCCTATTCCCAAAACTTCATCTCGGGAATAAAGGCTTTATGGAAATGGGTTATGAACTTCTTCCCTTCTGAAGCTTGAGCGATATGGAACCCCTTGGACTCTGAGTTCAAGTAATACAAGGTCAAGAAATCGAATAGAGAGAATAAATGATCGTTTGTCAGCTATATGTTGACGACATCTAGTGCTTGCAACCCCATCAGTATGGAATGGTCCAATTGTCGAGGTGAGACCCTCAACACTGATTGGAACTCTAAGATAAAGGGATGCAAAGGAAAGGTCAAATACTGGACCTGCTGTTTAAATAACAGAATCTCATCCTCCCCAATGTCCTAGGGATTGTACATATCCCCCATAATATTCGACAGTGTCGATGTGTAACAGTCCGATTTTTGTGGTATAATTACGAAATTTATTTGTGTGTTGCGTGACATCTTTAAGCATTCAAACGTGCATCATTAGCATGTTATTACTTATATAAATTATTTTGGAAACACGAAGTGGAAATTTTTCAGTTTCGCTGTGAATTTAAATTTTAACGCGATCCGGACAGCCTCCGGTATTTCAGCCGTACGTTTTTCATACGATATCCAATTGTAATGAACTTTATATCATCGGAAAACTAAGAAAAATATCTACAACCTTTATGTTGAATATGATTCAAAAATCGGACCAAAACCTAGTAAAAAATATGAGGTTTTTTGTTGTTGTTACCGTAGCAACTCAGGAATACTCTAGAAATTTCAAGTGACTTAAAGAAATAATAAAATTTAATCCTAAAATTTTTTTCCCCTTTTATAAATAAAAGCTACTATTCATCTTCGAAAAAGGAAAAGAGGAGGCAGCCCCAACTTCCCACGATTCCTCTAGAAGAAGGAATTCAAAATTTTTTTCCCTTAACCCACGATGATGGCTTCTACGGAGAAATGGTGATTCTCCAAGCATTCTTCAACTATGTAAGTCCCTCATCCTTTTTCTGGACTTTCCCCAGAAAATTTTTAAGTGTAATGTCATGTCCAAATTCGTAACTTGCATACCCAAATTTAGGGTTTGATTAAAATGGCATAATGAAGCTTAATAGAGTATTTAATCATGCATTTAGTGACCTTATAACATGGATTAAGCTTGAGTTTATTGGAAATTTTTAATTTTTGCAAATGGTTTCTTTTCTTGGCCATGGTCGCATGGTATAAGGAGGAGAAAAGCTTGATTTTGGTTATAATAGTTATCAATATAGGTATTGAGTATGACATTTTAGAGTAAGAACTTTATTATGTTGATGTGTGTGGCATGAACAACAATTATATAATGGAGGGGGGGATCTTCTTCCTCTCTCAAGAGAACGATTTCTTTGGCCCCTCCATGGACGTTTTCAAACTCTCAAGAGTAGCAAAAAATTTTCTTCATCATCCAAGAAAAGGTTGATGATCTTTCAAGCCATTATCCAAGCTAAGTAAGTTGTTAGCTATGTTTGATTGGGACGACGAAGAAGTAATTTTTTTAAATAGTTAATTAATTAATTAACTGTTTATTTACATTTCATTTATGCATCATCAATTTTTATTGTTATTTAAAGTTTTATTTTATGATGATATGAGGATGAAATTGTAATGAAGACATGAATTGGTTTCTGGGATCTGGAATTTTTTGTTGTTGTTGTTGTTGTTTTGAATGGCTGTTTCTGTTACTTTTGTGAGTTGACAGTTAATCATTTATGCATGATTTGTATTTTTGAATACTTGCTCAAGTTTATGGATATAGTTATTATTTATGTCAATAAAGGTGTATTTATGGTGATATTTAACGACTCTAGTGGCAATTTGAACTAGACTCTGAAATAATAGTACTTTGAAATCTGGAGGCCTCCGGAGAAACTAGGGTTGGCCGGAACAGTCAGATCCTGATCCCGGAGTGACGTTACTCCGAAGTAATGTCACTGCAAGGTCATTCCATTCCGGAAAAGAGAGAACTATGAGCTGAGTCCAAACAAATCTAGATCCATTTCGAAGGAGACTCATTCCGGAATCCATTAGAGTACACCGTAAGCATTCCGACCTTGACATTAATACTTCAGAGTATATGATGTCACACACCTCAGCATCCAAGACTAGTGGACTTTAATGGCAATCCATTTATCTTAGCATGAAGCGTGCTTTAACATGCATAATAATATATATATATATATATATATATATTAGTGCATGTATCATGCCAAATGTACACCATACTTCTGATGAGCATTCCAGTTATGGACAAGTGTCAGTCAAAAGATGACACCTACACGCGTATGGCCCTATATAAGTTAAAAATCTTGTACATAATGGGGTTGGTTGGAATAATTTACTACTTACTAATACAATTAGAGCAAAAGCATTTAACATATTGCATTCTAATTAGCAACTTAATCAAAAAGATAAAAGAGAGGGTAGATCCTAACCAAAATACACGTCTGTGCAAGCCTAACTTACAAAGAGTTTCCTGAGCAAAGCCCAAAATTCAATTGGACTTTTTATAGGCCATGACTAATAAATTGAAGGTAACAAACATTCTTTCTCTATCTCATTTTTACCGCACACGTCCATATATTATTTTCTAATTTTTGAAGTAATGAAATATAATAACCCTTGTATTTCTAACCTTAAATATAATTTAGAAAGAAAAATAGACAACATCATATTCATAAGTTGCAATATATTCTGTAAAATTATATAGGTTTTTCTTGACATTTTATTTAGTATTTGTTTAATTAGGATTCTAAAATAGAAAGCACAATTGTAGGGTTTTAATTAATAGTCCATATTTTTAATGGGATTCTCATTAAATGAAATTATTCATTCCCTAATTAGATTAGATACCTGTCCTATTTTTTGGGGACCGTAAATTGGCATGTATGTTTAAAGAAGTTGGATTGAAATGAAAGACTACACAAGCATAATGGCTATGGAACAATTTGGGAAATATTGGATTCGTGAAATCTTTTTGAATATAACTACATCTTTTGGAGATTTGGTTTATCTAGTGATATCTTTTAAAAATCTAAATGGAAAGGATTTAAAATTGGTCAAATATGATTTCATAATTTAAAATAAATAAATCATAATTTAGCTTAAGAAATTTAAAAATCTTTAAGAGATTTTTTCTATACCAAAACTTGTAAATAATATAAAGACCACATATGTTCTTAAAATGATCAAATATATCATTTTTTTTATTACATAAATTGGTCAAAATTTTGACTCATTTGATTACAAAAATGCATGAGTTTGATTTTATTGAACTCTTAAATGATTTTATCATGTATAAATCAAACATAATAAAATTATAAGGTTTAAAGAGATATATCCTATGCTATTCTTTTCCAATATTGAATTTTGGAGTAAGTTCCATTTGATCTTAATCTTGATTTAATCCAGGAACTTGTTTTAAAGGATTTGTAAAATGAATAAACGATTACTGATAAACGGTGAATATGTTAATATTTACCGCCCCTCTAACTGGCATTTTGTGAGTTACCTCAGGATTTATGAGTGTTTTGAGGTGTTTCGTATTTATTTTGTAGGTCCAGAACATAAGATGGCTGAAACGAGCTTAACGAGTGAAGAAACGGTAAAATGGAGCAAAATCGGGCCTTATTCGATGACCTTGGAAGCGCGTCCTGACACTGGACATCGCGTCACAGCGCGCTACAGTACAAAAATTAGACATAATATTTTTTAGTTCGTGTCACAACGTGTTCATATGAGCATCGCGACGCCCCAACAACAAACACGTACGATTTTCAGACTTCAATAGAACTATCTCCAATGTGCTGTAACTAAACCTTTAATCTAGGGTTGTGATGAAGCAAAATACTCTAATTTTATATAAATGATTTTTTTTATATCTTGTGTGATTTATTGGCTTATTTATTGAACTTTATGCTTAATGTTTCTTGTTGCTTGATCACCAATAAGATTGAAGTGAGAAACTTATTTGAACTTGAAAAAGAGATTTTAGGGTCGTCAGTTGAAGGAAATTTTCATTGACGTAGAAGAAGAAGAAGAAACAGAGTACAAGAAGCTTTACGGTCGAGAGCACTATAAGAAGAGTAATAGAGAAGGCTGGGGAATGGTAGAAGTGAACATCGTCCAAAAGTAACATGTCTCTATCTTAGGAAGACCAATGTCCAAGATTTTAGCTAAGCTTGAGAAACAAGTCCTATTGAAACTATTGGATATAAAGCCACTGCCAGACCTGCTGCCAAGTAAACTTGATCCAGCCATATACTTCGCATTCTACCAGCTCTCTGGGAATTAGACAGATAGATGCGCTCGCCTCAGGTATGAGATCCAGAATCTGATTGATGCTGGTAGAATACTAGATCCAGATAAACGACCATGTAGTGATTAGGTTCCAAATCGTCGCATTTGAATTTTTATTCTTTTCTTTTTTCATGTGATGAATTCTCTTTTAATATTTGATGATAATAAATTTAGCTTCCAAGAAATATCCCGTCTCTCAAATAATGAGCGTGTCTAAATCCTTCAATAAATTCTTAATGTAACACCCCAAATAAATTTACGGACTAAATTATTAAGTTTGTGGAAGTTGGAATTAAAGATGCGGTTTAGGACAAGTTTAGGGTGGCAAACGAATTTTTCCATATTAGTATTTATTTATTTATTTCACACACACACACACTGTTAGCATATACGAAAGAAAGAAAATAAAAGATAAGAAGAGAAGGAAGACAGAGAGTAGGCGAGAGAAAAAAGAAAGAAAAAGAGAAGAGAAGTTTCGTTCCATCCGTAGTTCTAATCCGACTGAGTCCTTAAGGAAAAGTGTAGATCTCGTTGAGAGGATCATTTTGGTGGTGGTTTCATCTTGGGAAACTTCCAATTTTCGGTGAAATCTCGGTAAGAAACTTTTATGGTTTTTCTTGATTTCCCGTTGATCCGGAACTCCGATCGACAAACCGTCAGCGCCATTAGATCCGGGAGAGAGAGGGGAACGCTCGACCGTCGGAAAATTTCCGATCGGACCGGCGCGTGAAGCTCACGCGCTCCCTTTTGTGGCGGCGCGTGAGGACCACGCGCGGCCTGGCCAATCGGTGCGTGTCCACCACGCGCCAGGCAGTATCTTCGCGCCGACTTCCCGAGTCTCCTCCGCGAATTTCAGACCATTCCGAGTAGTTACGGACCTCCGAATCTTAAATTTCGTTAGGATTGCGAGAACGACCGAATCACGTTTCTTGCATATTCTTTCATTTATTCTAGTTAGGATTATGTTCCTTATAGTAAACTCTTTTGTCTGTTAGGTGATCGTGATACCATAAGCAGGGACGGTCCTGCTGCCTAGTTCCTTTCTCAGTAGTCAGCTCACCAGGTGCGTGGATAAACCTGTAACATTGATGTTTTCAAAAGAATATAGTATGTATGTTTTCTTAAATGAATTTTAAGGTAATGCATTAAATGAGTTTGTTTTCAGAAAGTTTATATATTTTGTTATAAGGTATGGATCGAATATTGATTATGTTGAAATCATGTGTTTGTGATATATGAGAAACTTGCATGATTTGAGATATATGAGCATGGATTTTGGAAATGATTTTTATGTTAGGATGCACCCCGTGTACTTATATGTGCCAGATTATTGCCATGAGATAAGGTCTCATGTTGCCAGTTATTGCCGTGAGATAAGGTCTCACGTTGCCAGTTTGCTCCGGATGCCAGTTTTGCCGTGGGGAAGCCCCATGTTGCCAGCTTTTCCGTATTTGTCATGAGGTTGTGCATATAGATAAATAAACAGATTTATCATTACAGAGTATTTTTGAGCAGTATGAGTTTTATGAGAAATGAGATTTATGATTTGAGTTTTATGAGAAATGAGCTTTATGATTTCAAGTAAATGTTTGAGATATTGATTTACAGCTTATGTAATTATATATATTATGAAAGACTTGTTCGATCCACTTTGTTACTTGATTATCCACGGCACTGAGTTGTGATCCATTGCACTAAGCGTGAGCTTACCCCCCCATTCCTTAACATTTCAGGTTTAGCAGATTAGTAGATCGTTCTTTCTTCTGCTGTTTCGTCATCATTCCTGCCAGTAGAGAAAAGGTTGTGCCAACAGTAGAGTGTCTTGTTATGTTTTGAGACTGTATTTCTAGATATGTATTTCTTGGGAGAATTTGTTGTCTAATGTTAGGCATTGAGCCTTTATTTTTTATTGAGGATATTGTGTTTCCTTTTGGATATTATGTTGAGTTGGATCATGGAGATCCTAGTTTTATGATGGTATTTGATGATATTTTCAGTTTAGATTTTTCCTTGTATTTGGAGGATTAGTCCATATTACAGGGGAAACTCTGCCAGTTTCCAGTCTCCGTCTCACCCCTACCCTACCTAAGGGGACGGGTGTGACATTTAATGGTATCAGAGCCCAGGGTTCATAGATTCTGTAGACACTTCATTTTCTTGATTAGTTATTCTATGTCTTCTAGCGGTTGACATCTTTCATGTGTTTTCAGATGCCTCCGCGTCTCAGAGTTCGAGGTGCAGGTCGAGTCCATACTCGTAGGTTAGCAGATGTTGGCCAACCTTCTAGGGCACCTCCAGTTGATGAGGAGGTTAATTCTTTTGATGGGGAACCTTTTGAAGGGAACCCTAATCCTGTTGTAGAAGATTCCATAGCTTCGGTTTTCGGGGATAGTACCCCAGTTCATCATCCTCCTAGCAGTAATGTTCCTCCAGCCCCTGCAGCACACTCAGGGAGATATTCCAACACCTCCTCCACCTCCTCCAGTAAATCAGGGTTATCCTATACCTCCTCCAGGTTACTACCCTCCACCTTATTATGCTCATCCACCAGCAGATATTCCTCCTGGTGCTTACCCTTATCCGTATTACTACCCTCCAGCATGGGGTCATGGTCCAGCACAGGTAGCTCCTATAGTAAATGAAGACAATATTGCTAAAGGAATGAAAGAAAGAGGAGCTGTTGAGTTTGATGGGAAGAAGGATCCCATTGTAGCTGGAAATTTCTTGGACAGGATTGAGAAGGCTTTTGAGTTGATGAGATTAACTGATGAACAGAAGTGCCACCATGTGTATCAACTTTTGACTGAGCAAGCTGATAAATGGTGGAAGAGTGTAAGATGTAAATTCTCAGAGACTAATGTGTTAACTTGGGAGAAGTTCAAGAGGGAGTTCATGAGTAATTATATGAATTCTGCTTTTATGGATGAAAAGAGAAGGGAATTTTATAGGTTGACTCAGGGTAGCCGCACAGTTGATCAGTATGACACCGCATTCCATGATTTAGTGCAGTTTGTTTCACATTTGAGAGACCATGAACATGGCAAGATGTATCATTTTCTTAACGGTCTAAATGCAGAATTGAGATCCAGGATCAGATTATTTCCTATGAACAGTTTGACAGAGATGGCAGATTTTGCTAGAAAAGCAGAGTTTGCAGAAAAAGAATGGCAAATTGGGCTAGATTTTCAGATAAGGAAGAGAAACAGGGAGCATAGATCTTTTGGAGAAGGAAATCAGAGTAAGAAATGGGGTGACTCAAGACCCAGTGGTAGTTATCAGATGAGTTCTGGACAGCCGCGGAAACAAAGTCGACCTACAGTTAGTCAGAGTTCAGTGAGAGCTCCACCTAGTGGGATTCCTAGTGGTCAGCAAGGCCAAGCTCAAGAAAGAAGATTTCCACCATGTACTATTTGTGGGAAGAATCATCCTGGAGAGTGCAGATTGGGTACCAGAGGTTGCTATTTGTGCGGAGAAGTGGGCCACCTGAAGAGAGATTGTCCTAATGTTAGCAGTAGACAGACTCAGAGGACAGTTGTTCCTCCAGCTCAGAATTTCAGAGGCAATTTTAGTCAGAGTGGGGTTCATGGACAGACTTCTGGAGCTCACACAGGTTCAGGTGCTCAGAGTAGAGTTTCTCCAAGTGGTCAGACTAGCAGACCTAGAGCCCAAGGCAGAGTGTTCGCTATGACGCAGCAGGAAGCTTTAGCAGCACCAGAGGTTATCACAGGTATGGTGTCTATCTTTGGTCGGAATGCCCGGATACTTATTGATCCTGGAGCTACACATTCTTTTGTTTCAAAATCTTTTGCATTGCATGCCGATAGAGAAGGAATTGAGTTAGATTGTGAGTTAGTTGTTGCTACCCCTGTCGGATATTCCTTTATTGCTAAGCAAGTTTACAGAGGATGTGTAATTCGTGTTGGTGAGCATGATTTGTTAGCAGATTTAATTTGTGTGGAGATACATGATTTTGATGTCATTTTGGGTATGGATTGGTTATCTTTGCATCGAGCAACAGTAAATTGTCATGAGAAAATTGTGGATTTTGAGGGTCTGGATGGACAAAGATTTTCCTTTAGAGGGGAGAGAAGATTTGTTCCCTCTTATGTGATATCTGCAATAAGAGCCAGTAAGTTGTTGCGGAAAGGCTGTGATGCATATTTAGCTCACATAATAGATACCAGAATAGGTACATCAGAATTACATGAGATTTCGGTTGTGAGGGAATTTACAGATGTATTCCAGATGAACTACCTGGTTTACCACCGGATAGAGAAGTTGATTTCAGCATCGATGTAATTCTTGGTACAACCCCTATATCCCTTGCTCCTTACAGGATGGCTCCTGTAGAGTTGAAAGAGTTGAAGATACAATTGCAAGAACTGCTAGATAAAGGCTTTATAAAGCCTAGTTTTTCACCATGGGGTGCACCAGTGTTATTCGTGAAGAAGAAAGATGGTTCCATGAGATTGTGTATCGATTATCGGAAATTGAATAAGGTTACCATTCGCAATAAATATCCTTTGCCTCGGATTGATGATCTTTTCGATCAATTACGGGGAGCCAAGGTATTCTCTAAAATAGACTTGAGATCAGGGTACCACCAGCTAAAGGTGAAGGAAGCAGATATACCTAAGACGGCTTTTAGAACTCGATATGGACATTATGAGTTTTTAGTAATGCCATTCGGGTTAACTAATGCACCAGCTGCTTTTATGGACTTGATGAATCGGGTATTCAAACATTATTTGGATAAGTTTGTCATTGTGTTTATTGACGATATCTTAGTGTATTCTAGTAGCAAAGATGAGCATGAAGAACATCTAAGAATGTTTTACAGACTCTGAGGGAGAAGGAGTTGTATGCCAAGTTTAGCAAGTGTGAGTTTTGGCTTGACAGAATTGCATTCTTAGGCCATGTCATTTCTTCAGATGGCATTTTAGTAGATCCCAAAAAGATAGAAGCAGTGGTTAATTGGGAACCGCCTACCAATGCGACTGAGATACGGAGTTTCTTGGGTTTAGCAGGCTACTACCGACGTTTTGTTCAGGGATTTTCTATCATTGCAGCACCATTGACGAAACTTTTGAAGAAGAATGCAAAATTTGTGTGGACTGAGGAATGTCAGCAAAGCTTTGATGAACTTAAGAAATGTTTGACAACTGCTCCAGTGCTTACTCTTCCATCAAACATTGGTGAATTTGTGGTGTATAGTGATGCCTCGAGGAAAGGTTTGGGTTGTGTGTTGATGCAGCATGGGAAGGTGATATCTTATGCTTCTCGACAGCTTAGACCTCATGAATTGAATTATCCTACTCATGATTTGGAGTTAGCTGCAGTAGTGTTCGCACTGAAGATTTGGAGACATTATTTGTATGGAGAGAAATGTGAAATCTTCACGGATCATAAGAGTCTCAAGTATTTACTCACGCAGAAGGAGTTAAATATGAGACAGAGACGCTGGATCGAGTTATTGAAAGATTATGATTGTACTATTGACTATCATCCGGGGAAGGCTAATGTAGTAGCAGATGCTCTTAGTAGGAAGTCATCGAGTATTCTAGCTCATATGGAAGTTCTACAGTTGCCATTGCTAGTGGAACTCAGATCTTTGAGAGTTGACTTATCAGTTGGTGATTCAGGATCTCTTTTAGCAACTCTTAAAGTCAGGCCTATATTTAGTAGAGAGAGAGTCAGGGAAGCTCAGACTCAGGATGCTAGTTTTATGAAGATTATGATGAAGTAAGTAAAAAGGAAAGAACGTTCAGATTTCTTGCTTAAAGATGACAACACATTGATGTATGAAGATAGATTATGTGTACCTGAAGTTGAGAGCTTGAAGAGAGAGATCATGGAAGAAGCCCATTGTTCTGCTTATTCTATGCATCCAGGCAGCACTAAGATGTATAGAACTCTCAAGGAGAATTATTGGTGGAAAGGCATGAAGAAAGAGATAGCCAGTTTGTATCAAAGTGTTTATCGTGTCAGCAGATTAAAGCAGAACACCAGCATCCAGCAGGTACTTTGCAATCACTTCCTATTCCCGAGTGGAAGTGGGAACACATCACTATGGACTTCGTGTCAGGACTGCCTCGTACGAAGAAAGGACATGATTCAGTATGGGTGATTGTTGACAGATTGACTAAATCAGCTCATTTTCTACCTGTCAGAGTAGATTATTCTTTGAACAAGTTAGCAGAACTCTATGTTGATGAGATAGTGAGACTTCATGGAACTCCAGTGTCAATCGTATCAGACAGAGATCCAAGATTTACCTCCAGATTTTGGCCAAGTCTACAAGAGGCTTTGGGTACTAAAGTAAAGTTTAGTACTTCTTTTCATCCTCAGACAGATGGGCAGTCAGAGAGAACCATACAGACTTTAGAAGATATGTTGAGAGCTTGTGTTTTGGAATTCAAAGGTAGTTGGGATCAACATCTATCTTTGATGGAGTTTGCTTACAATAATAGTTACCATGCTAGTTTGGGCATGGCACCTTATGAGGCATTATATGGAAGGAAATGTAGAACTCCTTTATGTTGGGATGAAGCAGGTGAGAGGAAACTCTTAGGTCCTGAGATTGTTCAGATTACTGTTGGTAAGATAGAAGTGATCAGATCAAAGTTGAAGACAGCTCAAGATAGACAGAAGAGTTACGCAGATCTAAAAAGGAAGGACATCGAGTATCAGGTGGGAGACAAGGTATTTTTGAAGATTTCTCCTTGGAAGAGTGTCATGAGATTTGGCAAGAAAGGGAAGTTGAGTCCTCGGTTTATTGGGCCGTATGAGATCGTGGAGCGAATTGGACCGGTTGCCTACAGATTAGCATTGCCACAGGAATTGTCAAAGATTCACAATGTTTTCCATGTGTCCATGTTGAGGAAGTACAGATCAGATCCCTCCCACATTTTGCAGGAGCAACCAGTTGAGTTGAGAGAAGACTTGACATATGCTGAAGAACCAGTGGGAATTCTAGCTAGAGAGTTGAGGAGAGCTGAGAAACAGGACGATTCCATTGGTAAAAGTTTTGTGGGGTAAACACTCGAAGGCAGAAGAGCAACTTGGGAGCTTGAGGAAGACATGAGGAATAAATATCCTCATTTGTTTCCACCCTCTGGTATGTGAATTTCGAGGACGAAATTCTTTTAGGGGGAGAGAGTTGTAACACCCCAAATAAATTTACGGACTAAATTATTAAGTTTGTGGAAGTTGGAATTAAAGATGCGGTTTAGGACAAGTTTAGGGTGGCAAACGAATTTTGCCATATTAGTATTTATTTATTTATTTCACACCACAACCACTGTTAGCATATACGAAAGAAAGAAAATAAAAGATAAGAAAGAGAAGGAGACAGAGAGTAGGTGAGAGAAAAAAAGAAAGAAAAAAGAGAAGAGAATTTTCGGTCCCAATCCGTAGTTCTAATCCGACCGAGTCCTTAAGGAAAAGTGTAGATCTCGTTGAGAGGATCATTTTGGTGGTGGTTTCATCTGGGAAACTTCCAATTTTCGTGAGAAATCTCGGTAAGAAACTTTTTATGGTTTTTCTTGATTTCCCGTTGATCCGGAACTCCGATCGACAAACCGTCAGCGCCATTAGATCCGGGAGAGAGAGGGGAACGCTCGACCGTCGGAAATTTCGATCGGACCGGGCGTGAAGCTCACGCGCTCCCTTTTGTGGCGGCGCGTGAGGCCACGCGCGGCCTGGCCAATCGGCGCGTGTCCACCACGCGCCAGGCAGTATCTCGCGCCGACTTCCCGAGTCTCCTCCGCGAATTTCAGACCATTCCGAGTAGTTACGGACCTCCGAATCTTAAATTTCGTTAGGATTGCGAGAACGACCGAATCACGTTTCTTGCATATTCTTTCATTTCTTCTAGTTAGGATTATGTTCCTTATAGTAAAAACTTTTGTCTGTTAGGTGATCGTGATACCATAAGCAGGGACGGTCCTGCTGCCTAGTTCCTTTCTCAGTAGTCAGCTCACCAGGTGCGTGGATAAACTGTAACATTGATGTTTTCAAAAGAATATAGTATGTATGTTTTCTTAAATGAATTTTAAGGTAATGCATTAAATGATTTTGTTTTCAGAAAGTTTATATATTTTGTTATAAGGTATGGATCGAATATTGATTATGTTGAAATCATGTGTTTGTGATATATGAGAAACTTGCATGATTTGAGATATATGAGCATGGATTTTGGAAATGATTTTTATGTTAGGATGCACCCCGTGTACTTATATGTGCCAGATTATTGCCATGAGATAAGGTCTCATGTTGCCAGTTATTGCCGTGAGATAAGGTCTCACGTTGCCAGTTTGCTCCGGATGGCAGTTTTGCCGTGGGGAAGCCCCATGTTGCCAGCTTTGCCGTATTTGTCATGAGGTTGTGCATATAGATAAATAAACAGATTTATCATTACAGAGTATTTTTGAGCAGTATGAGTTTTATGAGAAATGAGATTTATGATTTGAGTTTTATGAGAAATGAGCTTTATGATTTCAAGTAAATGTTTGAGATATTGATTTACAGCTTATGTAATTATATATATTATGAAAGACTTGTTCGATCCACTTTGTTACTTGATTATCCACGACACTGAGTTGTGATCCATTGCACTAAGCGTGAGCTTACCCCCCACATTCCTTAACATTTCAGGTTTAGCAGATTAGTAGATCGTTCTTTCTTCTGCTGTTTCGTCATCATTCCTGCCAGTAGAGAAAAGGTTGTGCCAACAGTAGAGTGTCTTGTTATGTTTTGAGACTGTATTTCTAGATACGTATTTCTTGGGAGAATTTGTTGTCTAATGTTAGGCATTGAGCCTTTATTTGTTATTGAGGATATTGTGTTTCCTTCTTGGATATTATGTTAAGTTGGATCATGGAGATCCTAGTTTTATGATGGTATTATGATGATATTTTCAGTTTAGATTTTTCCTTGTATTTGGAGGATTAGTCCATATTACAGGGGAAACTCTGCCAGTTTCCAGTCTCCGTCTCACCCCTACCCTACCTAAGGGGACGGGTGTGACACTTAAACTTTGGAATTACCGGTAGAATGCAATCTAGAAAAATTACGCAATAAGACTCGCACGTAGAATTACAAAGCACACATAGAAAGAATTTATGCTGGCACAACTGGTAGGATGAAAAAAGCGCTTGACATTCATTTGATTCACTTCCAAGAGATAAGACGAAATTAAGTTAAAAATATGAAGCAAAAGAAAAAATAAAAATGATAAAGAAAAAGAGAGAAAAAAGAATAAAGAGAAAAAAAAGTGGGCGAGTCCCATAAAAACCTACTCCGCTATTTGAAATTTTTAGTAACCAGGAGTATCGTGAACCCCATGAGTACTTTTATGTCAAATGACAACTCAAATATTGAGTATGCAAAGCAACTTGAGTTTGTGAAATTATTAAGTAACTAGGGGCTTGCATAACAAATGTGAAACCTTTGCGTCAAAAGGCAATTTGACAACTTAAGGAAGCTAAGGAAAAAGGTAATCCTTATATGTAATAAAATCATATTGATCCTTAACTAGGTGTTAGCATGTCTAAGTAAAGAAAGAGATAGAATGAACTAAAGTGTTTACCATAAATCTACGCTTAGCGCTAACATAAACTAATCTGGGTCGCATGTAATTCTTTGTAAGAGAATCACACACACATATAGAAACATTCGAAAGGTGAAACCTTTGTAGGAATTGAATTTTGAATTTAGGCAATGCTCATACTTCGAAAAGAGATGGGATTTCAAAAAAGGAACATTTTTGAGAACACATAATAAGTCATTGCATAATGAAAAAGAATTTGGAAAGCAAAATTGATAATTTATGAACCCCGAGGGATAGCCTGGACAAAAGGCGAGAGGAAGCCTGATAATATCTCCGCGTGAAAGCAACACGACTCCTGCAAGCTGAAGATCGGACATGCGACTAGAGATCATTTGAAAATATGCATACAAACAAATAATGTTTCTTTTACAGGAAATTAAAGCA